>JBCJKE010439291.1:0-15090 GCA_039654525.1 Melibe bucephala | reverse complement strand
GAGAGAGAGAGATAGAGAGAGAGAGAGAGAGAGAAGGGAGGGGGGAGGGAGGGAGAGAGAATATTAAGCGCTTCTAAGTTCCCACATTTTAATCTTAAATGTACCTTTCTCTTATTTTCCTATTCTTTTCCTCGCTCCTTCGCTCAAACAGACTGGCAACATTGACAGGAGCGCCAAAGACATGGGTAAAGCCGCCGGAAGCAGCTCGGCTTCTGGGGGAGGACGGGCCGACGACGCCGGTGACGACGACAACGACGTGGACAGTGCCGACATCGACGAGACGGGCGAGGACACCGGAAACGGCAACGGGGACCGGACGGACGGCGGGACGAACAACAACGGGGACAACAACGCCGCTGGTGGCGACGGCACTAACAAAGGCCAAGACGGCGCCGACCCGTTCAACGCCGGGATGCTGAACGAGGTCAACAGCCGATACCCGGCGGGCGGCCCGTCCATCGTCAGCGACAACCGTCACCAACAGGGGCGCCGCTTCATGAACCGGATCGGCCACGACAGCGACGGGGGCAGCAGCGAGGGCGCAGCCAGTGAGAGCGTCGAAGACGACGTCGACGACGCCGAAGACGACGTCGACGAAGACGACGACTACAATGGTGATACCGGTACGAACGCCGCCGGGGGTACCAATTCCGTGGGGCCCAACAAAAGCGTGCCGTCCAACAAAGCGCGACCGGCGTCCTCCCGGAAGCCACAGCTGTCGGAACCCATGATGACGCTGGCGGCCCAGCTGGAGGCCAGACTGAACGAAATGATACGACGCCTGAACCCCGCCGCTCTCATGGCGCACGGCTCGCCCCACCGCCTCGCTCACATCCGGGCAATGCCCCAAGACCCCCGCCTCACTCATCTGGGCGAATCCCCGCTAGCGCCTAGACCAATTTTCGAGCCGCTTGAAATCCTCCAGGGCGGCAGCGCCAACCAAGCACCCTTCCGATCGCAAGGGGTCAAGGTCGTACAGAGGATGCCCGTGGTGAGTCACGGCGGGCCACTGGTGGGACCGGAGGACTTTTCCTCACCGTTTATGGAAAGGCTTGACACCATGTCTGGAATGGAGAGCGGGAACGAGCGTGCAACAGGAATGGTAAGTACCATCACGACTTTTTACGGGTCTTTTGACCGGTAGACTATCACCTTTCATAGTCAACATCATGCTGCCTGTATGATCAAGACCTTTGTTGTAAGAAAGCTAGTGAGTATCCCATTTGCACAAAAGTGGAATATATTGGGTGGGGGGGGGGGGGTCTTGTCCAAAATGGTGCAACATGATTGCCATTACAAAATGGACCAAAAGATAAAAACAAACAAGCAAACAAAAAACATAAAAAGGGGAGGAGTGGCGGAGTCCTTTTCACTCATACATTCAGCACGTGAAATCGATAACCAAAAAATCCACCCCAACTGTTATCAGAAGTGGTCTCATTTAAACTATATTTTAACTTGTTCCTGGTCTGATCAACACTCGCATTGTATCCCACTATACACCTAATATATAATGTTGCCAGTTCGTTACTTATATTACACAGGGCTGTTTGCATGATGTGGAAAATGCATTATCACTCTACCTTCCTGACTTTCTTGCTCAACTCAAACATTTAAATTCAAGAGTGTTATTGAATTACATATTTTCAAAATGTTCTGCAATGCCAGGAAACAGAACCTTGATCAAGTCCATTTCTTTATGAATATCGGCTTCTAAAGAACTAAATCATCAATGTTGTACAGTGTACACATTTAATCAGCCACTCTTCTCAGCATCCATGTGCAGTTCTGTACAAGCCGTAAATTTCAATTATTATATTGTGAACATTTTTTCTTTCTTGTCACTAGGCTTCTCTTTATGCATTTTAAGTAAAACTCAATGTGACCAATTCTACTGTCTTCCACAGATCAATAACATGATGCAAATGGAGCAAGAACCGCCAAGACAGCCAGCTAGCGGTAGCCTTAGAAGCCAAACACCAAAAGAGCCTCTTTCAGCAACATCAACGACAAGCATAGACAGCCAGGTCTCCCCATTAAAGCCAACAGCAACCACTACAAGGGCAACGACAACGGCGATGGCAGATGACTTTGATCAGATGATTGCCACTCTGTTAATGGACCTGAGCAACCACCTCAGGAAGCAACGAGACTTTCAAGAGGAGCAATCCAAGACCAGTAACGTCATCGACCAGGCAGTCATTCAGTTAAGCAAGCTAACCTGGATACAGAAGTCAACACACAGTGAATCATCAGCATCTCCAGAGTACAAAGTCCACATGGCAGCCAATGACGTCGCTTCACATCCATCAGATCCAGATTTGAATGACGATCCTCGTCCTACCACCATGGTTCCAACAGACATAGAAAGAGGTAGGGACAAGGAAGATCCAAAGGACATAGCGAATGAGCGAATATTATCAACGCATGACCCTACCAAACACTTCCATGGAATAGTGAGTAAAACAACTATAAAGCCACTTGGAGGAGGCCATACATCGACAAAAGAGACCCAGAGCATACACACAGGAAACCTGTCAGAGAAGAACCTTGCTGGGCCCTGGGGCTGGCTAGGATATTTTAAACAGAGCAACGTTGCATTAGACACCCCCCTCATCTTGTTGATGGAGCTGCTGACAGAATTATCATCAGATAAGCACAATATATCCAAGGACTTGGCCATGTTCAGCGACAGAGGTCAGAAACTGGTGAAAGACAGAATAATATCAGAAAATGCCAAGACTGAAATGAGTCAAAGATCTGACAGCATAGACGTCCATAATGACAATGTCGAAAATGACACAGGAGCATCCGAAGACTCATATGGGTCTGATTCAATGGAAGAGAGTGTTGGAATTGACGAAATGGGCACGATGCCTCAAAGTGAAGAAGATGACAACAATAAAGACCAGGATTCTATAACATTAGAGGATATGACAGACCCAAAAGGAGAGTTTGGAAATGTGAATTCTGATTTCAATGACGAAGCCAACACACAAGAATACACTGATAGCGAGATGGGCTACAATGATACATCCTCATCCTCATCTGAAGACAGCCAGAGTGATGAAACTTCAACTGGTCAAGACAGCAATGAAATTGATGACGACGATGACAGCGTTGACGATAGCATTGATGTAGATGATTCAGAAGACTATGACAGCTCCTCTAACATGGACGATCATAAAGTAACAACAAGTGACAGTGATTCTGGAGACAAAGAATACCAAAGTAATGCCCCACTTCACTCGAGTTCAACCAAACCAACAGAGGAGACCTATATTAAAAGTGAGATGACGCCAATAAAAAGAGGCCTGAACACAGTGATGAACTCTAAATTGGTGAAGAAAATCCCTGATAAAGATCCAGAGGTAAACATTAAATACAGTGAAAATGTTGTCAGACAAAATAATGATAACCTGTACAGAGACGATGAAGAGAACAATGAGTCAGGCCAAAGAAACAGTAAGGAGAATATGTCTGATGCAGATGATGATGACGATGATGCCTATCAAGATACCCGAGGCACAAGACCAGAAACTCAGCTTTTGGGACCCCCATTCCGAGATGACCTTACTGGAGACGCCTTACAAAACAGTTGGTCTGCCATGCTGACGAACAGCAGGCACCTTATAACTAAAAGAAACACAAAGAGGACATTACAGAAATTCCAACAGCCTCTAGTCAGACGCAAAAAAAGGCAAGCTGACGTCTTCTGGCAGCAATTTCTGGGCCAGGGCTTAAGTCCTGCAGGCCAACAAGGACTCCCTGCCAACCAAGGACTGAGCAGCTTCGGCAACATGCACAGCCAGGGGATTCCCCACAGTCAAAGTGGGATCCAAGACCAAGGACTTTTACACGGCCCTTTAGGGCAGAGGCAGAGCCTCCAAAACGACTTCCCTCAAACACTATTTCAGCCACCAACTCTGCAAAACCAAAACAGGCTGCCTCAGGGGCTGGGTTCCCCCCAATACCCACTCCCACCTTTCCGACCGTATCCCCAGTACTCCAGGTATAACAGCTACCTGGGATTCAATCACCCAAATTTTGGTTATCCTGGCTACCCAGGTTACCCTGGGATGAACCATGAGCCTGGGGAATCCCCCTCTTTTGAAACCGGACCTTCTGCTGACGTCATGGAGGAGGTGCTCAACAGTCTGTTCCAGCGCTATTGGGAAAATGTTCGCAATATGTTCACAACAAAAGGGCCTTCAACAACTCCTGAAAACGAGTATGAAGGACCAATTACAACTACTGCTACTATTACAACTACTACTACTACAACAGCAGCACCTTTGACAACCACAAAGGCAGCTACAACCACACAAGCATTCGTGACAAAGGCATCAACTAAGTTGCAGTCCGTGAACAATGCCACGACACCAATAACAACAGAATCAGTAAGCGAGTCAAACATGACAGTCAATATGACAACTACTGTTAACACAACCATTAATCAGACATCTGAAATGGGACAAGGAACTCCATCCTTAGCAAAACCAACAGACACTATAACCCTCACTGTGCCCAAAACAGCGACAGACAAGAATTCAGGCCAACCTCCAAATTTCTTCCAACATATGCCCAAAACAGCAACAAACAAGAATACAGGTCAACCTCCAAATTTTTTCCAACGGATGCCCAAAACAGCAACAGACAAGAATACTGGACAGCCTCCAAATTTCTTCCAACGGACACAGATGACAAAAACCTCCCCTCTCCCTTTTTTCTAAAATCATGGCAATACACTGAAAGCCTGGCCTTTCTTTAGAATGCAAAGTTTCCGAAATTGGCATTACAATTTGAGTAGGCATTACAGCGTTTTATCCCAAAGACTTGACTAAAGTAATGAGTAAAAATTGCAGAATTTTGAAGGTTGATATCTTTTTGATGGATTGATGCAGGATTCAGGAGTTGAATTCTGAACTCTACTGGTCTCAAAATCTGAACCTAGCTGTGATAATTAGCAAAAGAACTTTATGACATTTGAATGGCATTTTCCATAATGGGCAATGGGAAAAGAAAATTACCAAACCTTTAAACGAGCTATGAAAGTCTAACTATGGATTGTGGACTCGTTCTGCATACCACCCTGGGCCTCCCTTAAAATCAACTTCAATACCAGGTTTTGAAACTGGGATAGTGAAATCATCACCATAAATCACCAAAAAAAAAAAAACCACCACCAGATTTTAAAGCCAGTAAAATTTAATTAACATCAATAGCCACACTAAACATCCCTCAACCCCAAACATCTCTGAAAAAAACCAAACAAGGCAACAATAACAAAAAAATCCAAAAAATAACAATAAACCGGCAAAAACAAAAAAAAATGGAAATGATAATGAACACTCACAATACAGGTTAAAAAGAAAAATGCAATATTCAATGAATTTGCCATGCCTTAGGTTGATAATGTGACAAAAAAAGACAAAATGAAAGACTTACAAAGACCAAAAACACAAACATAGCCCAAATCCCCACCCCAAAAATAAAAATTAGGATAAATAGAAGAATCACAATAAGTAAACATATACACACAAAAAAACCCAACCTCTGCATAAAGAAATCCATGGGGGTTTTTTCATTATCTCACCATCCAGCATGAATGTTTTGGATTTAATACAAAGATTCCTATAAATCCATGTGTTGTTTCATTGTATGAGAGATCTTCTATTATCTTATATTTTCATATGTGTATAAACTTCCACTATTTTAAGTAGCATTCATTTGTAGAAGTCAAATATTAAATTGATTATTGTTTATTATATGTAAATGTAATGTACAAACTACTGAACTCAAATTATTTGTTTCTTTTGTATGTGCACAACATCTATATTTACCTATCAAATAATTGTGTATGAATCAATGAGATGTGTTGTTGTTGGGTTTTTTTTGTTGTAACTTTCTATCATGTATGTGTTGCTTTTATATATTTTTTTTATTTTTTTATTTTTTTTTGTGCTTGCTTTATTGGAGAGATAGATCTAATCATGTAATACCCAAAGAGACAAAGTTATAACAAATGTTTTGAAAGTCTACTGTTATTCATGATTACAAGAAAACTTGAAACTTGTAAAAAAAAAAAAATTCTATGAAATCTGATCTGCACAAGTATTATTTCATTCAACCATTTTAACAGAATAAATTATATTAAAAATATTCCAACTGTTTGAAAATTATTTTCTTTTAAACAAATGGGCAATGGAAGAGTGGAATATTGTTATTTTAACATGAGTGCATAAGCGTGGAGCACACTGTCTGATATAATGAGAGAAAATTTCATTTCAACATTCATATAATAATAATCTAAATAACCTACCTTTGCTTAACTTCCTCTTCTTCAGATGACAAAAAATCATTTCCATCCATTTCGTCATTCTCAAATGATTTCTTGGTATCTACCGACTCTTCTATTTTGCCTTTGTCATCACTATCACCATCTTCATCAACATCACCATTGGCATCCGTTTTTTCTTCATCCTCTTCTTCAACATCATCTTGCCCTTCTTGCAACCGCATTTCCTCTACAATAATAGCCACCATTTCCTTATGCTTCTTTGAATTTTCATGATTTCGAAATCTGAAAAGAGAATCATGATATTTAATATTATTAATTTTCTCCACTTAAGAAACTGAAGAGAGTAAAAGGAAAACATAACTTAAACATGAAGAACTTGATTTCAAACACATTAGCAACTTGGCTGATACTTTTAATTTTGAAAGTTTCCTAGAAAACACTACATGTTTACACACTGCAATAAATCAACTCACGCTTTATCACTTTTGAATGCCTTGTTGCAAGCCACACAGTACAGGTCATCAATGTACTCCTCTTCCTCATCCAATTCAACATCATTGGGCACTGAATCAGGCTCTGCATCATCTGTTGGTTATGTAAATTTCACGACTATGTTCAATTGATTTGAAACACATTAAAAACAATATTCCAAATTTCTGGCAATCTTTTAAATTAAAAGTACCAGGACATTAAATGTAGTAAGATCAGAGAAAAATGTGATCACTAAACAGGAGCCATTGGTTCTTTATATGATGAGTCTGTATCAGACAGGCTGGGGCAAAAAATATTAATATAAAAATTTGAACATTAATGACAAGAAGTAAAGGAAGTAGATTTTGTTTGGATGAAGCAGAGATGATAATTAAAAATTACAAGAAAAAAGAGGAAAGTCAATGACCATTGGTCTGTTTTCTTTTTCTTTTCTTTTTTCAGGGTGGGGTTGTGGGCGCTAACAAACAATAAACAATGGGCAGAGAAGCAGCTGGCCACTATTGACATAAATGCAAATTAAGCAAAATACAAAAATTTTTAAGTCCCGGGGCTGAATCACCTGAAGATGCTTCTCCATAGTGCTGATCTAAATTGGCTTCAAGTTGTTGCAGATCTTTTTCCAAAGCAGACATGGCAGACCAGCCGGTCTCTTTGTAGTTTTCCATTTTCCTAAAAAACGAAACAGAAACAAATGAATTAAAACATTGTTTATACAAGTAGAAAAAAACATCTACACTCCATAAAGAGAAAATACAACATAAGACACTGATTGCAGTGAAAATTCATCAATGATTCTTGCCTTACAATGCATGATGTAATATCAATATTGATTGAAAATATAAACAATTTTAAATTACAATGATTTGCTTATCTTTAAAAAATATGATTGTTGACAAGCGAATGATAGCATGTCTTACTTTTTCCTTTCCAAAATGGCTTCCTCTCTTTTCTGTTTTGCCTTCTGTTCTATCTCAAGTGCTCTTTCCTCCAGCTTTTTCTGTGATGTTAAAAACATAATTTTCAATTATACACCTAATATAATATTTTCTAAATTGATTGTTTTTATTGCAACAAAACTACAACTGTAAAACAAAACAAGCAAAACAGAATTATATTTTTTTAATTCAAAACTTGATTACTAGTATTATATTACACCATAAAACATTATCATTATTAGAGTAGCAAAAGTAATTACAAAATTATTGAGCATCATTATGGTACAATCACTTAGGAAAAGAGACTCACCTTATATGCTTGAACTCTTTTGTCTCTTTTTCTGACATATGCTACTAAATTCTGAAAACATGTAAAAATGAAAGTTGTTTCTTTTTAAATCATATAAATTATTGATATGACAATTATGCCAGCATCATCAATATTGTCAAAAACTTTTCCAGTGAAAGAAAGACAAAGAAAAAAAAATTGAAGAGAAGAAATTGAATGTTCTTCTTTCAGGTGATAAAGGAGAACCTATATCATAATCATCCACTACTATATTCATCACAAATAAATACATACATTCACAAACACACTCTCAAAAATACTCAATTGGTTAACTGAATATTTCAGTTTATATAAATATTGACTAAGACTAACCTTAAAAGTGACAGTCTCTGTTTAAATAGCTCACGCTAAAATAGCCATCCTCTATTCAGCTAGATCTATGCTCATTACATATGATGGACACACACAAAGGACCTTTATCTATAACATAGCATTATATCTACTAACCCCAGCTATGACTTGTTTTCAACATATAAAATGAATTCATGCAAGTGTATTCAGAATCTAGCTTTAAGCATAGAGAGACTCACCTTTATTTCCTCATTACGCTCTTTCCTTGCAGCATCACGAAGCTTTTTATTTTCCGTTTCCATCGCCCGCCTGCATCTTCTGTCAGGAGCTTCCCTTGTATCATACTTCTCTACCCATACATATGACTTATTGGTACAAAAGCTTGACCAGAATGCATAGAATGGTCCAACGATCTGGGGAAGATTCATAACCACTGTATGCTTGTAATCATCAAAATAATATCATATATACATATACACAGCCATACATATATGATGCTGTATAGTACTGGATTATGCATTTATCCATAGAAAACAGAAACAAAACAAAGTCAGTTTCTAACCCAGCTATGTTTTTGATCTATAGAATGATGAACTTCAAGTTCAAGTGTCATGATTTTGTAAAAACAGGATTTAAATATCTCCTCTGAGGTTGGAAACAAATGTTTTAAAAGAATATAAATGTAAAAAAACTACATCAAGATAACAACAACAAAGAATGTACCTCCTCGTAGTCAGCGTCTGGACCACCAAATTTAGGAAATTCTTCATCTTTTTTTCTGTCTGGCATAAAAACATAATCTTCCTCTGCCAAGCTTTCAAATACTTTGCCATAGACAGAGTAAAAGCCCTGTGAGCATGGAAAATAACATAACAATTAAAACACAATTAACATTTCAATTAATAATTAAATACTTTTTTTTTTTTTTGCTTCTAACAAATCATTCAAGGAGTTGTTTTTGTTTAATCTATATATTAATCCTTTAAATCTGTATGATTATTTAGCTTAAAAAGTAACACACATGACTGAAACCATGTAATTTATGGTAATGCTGCTAAGCCCGCATTGGGTTAAACAATGTTAGTGAAACTTTTGTGAGCTGTATATCAACTTTCTGAAAGCAGAGTTTGCTGAAGCAACAGAAGAAAAATGAATGAGCGTTATTTTTCAAAATTTGCTTCAAAATGAATAACAAATTTTTAAAAAGGTGAGAGGTTTTACAATGGAGGGAAGTGTGAAAGCATGGTTCTAACATTTTCTCATTTTTATTTTTGTTATTGAGCAATTTATTTTAAACAAACGTCTAAGACATAAAAGTGACTATTTACACAAAGCTAGGATCAAAATATAAAGCCTCACTGGTGAGAAACCATTAACCATGCATTTGGCTTTGAGAAAGGGATAAACTGAAATTGCTTTTTAATCAGAGTCAAAAAGGCAAATTGTTCAAATAATGTTTGATGTCTGAGGGTGAGGATCTTGACTCTCATCTCAAATATTATGAGAAATTTACATCAGAAAACTATGTTGAGAAGACAACTGCACAATTTCCAGATGATATGATGTTTAATTTACCTTTTCACTGTCATCAAACCCAGAATAACAAGAAGAGTTGAAATATTGGAAAACATCCAAACTGTCATCATTGTAGCTGTCTCCACCTCCCATTCCTTAAAAGGAAAAAAAATGAGCATATTTTGTAAAAGAATATGTATATTATTTAATGTAAGCAGCAAATGGATCTACTATAATTGAAAAGTTAAACATTTGACGCGACTAATTGCTATCATAAAATAAAAATGTTAATATAAACACACATTCACAATGTGTGTCTTTGTGTGTACAATATTGGTTATCTTGATTGCCAAAATACCAAAATTAGACGTAAAAACATATATATGCTTACATATTATGCAAAGCATTTTATTTCAGCCTTGCTCATGGCAAAGATTAAAATATGCATTAATCTCTTATTGATGACTTTAAATGGATTCCACTGTGATTATTTAAATACTTTACCTCCCCTGAGAATGGCTTCCCTGTGTTTGTCATACCACGCTCTTTCTTGTGGATCTGTGAGGACTTCATATGCTTGCTGGACCAGTCTGAACTCAGCTGTCGCTTCTTCTACATTATCTAGATTTTTATCTACAATGTAATGAATTTCATTAAAAAAAAAATTACACTTTTGAAAAAAAATGCTCTCATCTTTCATGTGTGGTCAATAAATCAAATAACAAATGCAAAAATGGTATGAATTTATATTTCAACTTTTCAAGGTAAAGAACATGCTTCAAAAATGCATGCTTCCTTATGTTTTGATTAATTCTGAATTCAATATACTTTAGTGCTTTAAAAAAAGTCAAATTCATTTGTACCGCAAAGGCACTAGTATGATGAAAGCTACATCTCTGTTAAGTATGGCATTTCTGATAGATATAGAAATATACAACCCAAACCTATTTCTTAATCCTATAATTTTAAGTATAAAAGCTCATCTTATGTATTCAAAAAATTATATGACTATGAAAAAAAGGCAGTGGAAGATCTTGTCAGTATGCTACGGTGATGCGTCTGTAAAATGGCTGCTGGTCTGTGTGCTTTTCAGGAGGTTGAGAAGGTTACTTGATGGAATAGACCTGTTGGAGAACCCCTTGTATAATATTTTGCATAGAGCAAGATTGAGAGGATATGTGCTAGACTTTGAAAAAAAACAGAACAATAATGTTAACACAAATTACCTGGATGATACTTCAAAGCAAGTTTGCGATACACTTTCTTGAGTTGATCTGAATCAGCGTCAAAGTCAACTCCTAAGACTTCGTAGTGACATCTGATTTTTGTAGCCATGGCTTGATAAATATACACTCTGTTCATAGATAAAAACGAAGATAGATTATAACACATATATTATAAATTTATAAAGAGGATCTCAAGATCTGTTAAGTCATGATGGAGCAAAACGTATAAATTAAAAAAAAACCTTATCAACTCATATTTGTTGTGAAATGTTGAGCTCTTGATGCGTTTTTTTAGTCAAAGGGGATTTTTTTCCTATTAATAGTCAAGCGATCAATTCGGAAAGCGAAAGTAGCCTTGAAAGTGCAGTGAAGGCATAGAAATACACCGAATGACTAATTTTATGAGTGAAAGTGAAAGTGTTTCGACTTCAAAGTGGCCATTTTTACAGGAATGTAAAAACGGTCCTCGGGGCTATTTTTACGGGACCGTAAAGACAGTCTTCAGGGCTATTTTTGCAGTCATTAGACTAAAAAGTAACATACAACATTTATTTACATAATTGATGTGTCGATGTAATTATATAATACCAACCCCCCCCCTTCCCCACCTCTTCCGTCAGCTAGGAATTGGCTGAACATTTCGGTTTATTTTCGTAACCTGCCAGAGTCGGTGATTTGATTTAAAGAATCTAGATCTAGCATCGTTCTAAAATAAGATTTCACAGATAGATCTATATTATGGAGTTCTAGAGATCTAAAGTAGACCTAGATTACAGATCTAGATTAGGTCTGGATCAAGATATTTTTGAAGATTTAGAAACCAGATCTGAAATGAGAAATATCTATTCAGTTAGTTAGATCTATATTATACATTGTATCTAAGTCTAAGTTGATCTAAACTTGATCTAAACACTCAAATAAAATGATGCTCTAAATTATATTTGAGCGAAACACGGAGGGGCTAACTCTGACTTTATCTTAATAGTTAGTATTGTTAGTGTTAGAATATAAATCTGAGTATGATTAATTGGTTTAGTAGCATTCATTTGCATGTAGTTGATTTATTGCTATTCATTTTGAAACTTCTGAATAATGAATAAAAGCCATGAAAATAATTTTACTTTTTCGTAATTACTTGGAAATCGGTTGTATTTATATATATATATATCCTTTCGATTTTGACAGCCTTGGCTTAGCATGAACCAGATGCCCACTATTACATTGTCAAGAGTCATAAACAGCGTGTGCTTAGGTTGTGTTCTCCTATCAACAAAATAGGAGAAGAGGGATACTCCTTAGTTGAAGCTACGTTCTCTGTCCATTTCATAGCCTAAGGGTAATTATATTTCATTTCATTCGAACACTTAACAAACCATAAATAATAACAACACGGAAACACCTTCTATGTAAAACCAAAACAATGCTGACATCACTGACCCAGCAGCAGCCTCATTGGGCATAGACACGGGCTCCCTAAGTAGGCTACGGCAACCCAGTACACAGCGAAAGTAGTCTATCGGGTGAAAACGAATGGCGACGGGCAGGTCAGTGTAAAAAGGGGTAAATAATTATTAATAATAATATATAAATATATAGGCCTACAAATCAAATGATATGATTATGATGAAATGGTAGGAAAAACCTGATGCTAAACTCAACAATCATACAATCTCTAGTTTACTGTGGGTACTTACTAGGCCTATATATATATATAAATATAAACCAAATATATTGGGATTACCGTGTATCTACCGTGTTAGATCTATCCATTCGTTAAATTATAAACTACATGATCAGAAGATCTCTACCTTAGTCTTATTGAATTGAGATCACAGATCTAGATCTATCTATCTAGATCTAGATCTAATCTTTAATCTAGATCTAGATTCTAGAAATCTAGGTGAGATCTAAATCTAGATCTAGAATCTAGATTTAGATTAGATCTAGATAGATCTAGATCTAGATCTAGATCTAGATCTACTAGATTTTCTAGATATCTAGATCTAGATATAGATCTAGATTTAGATAAGGTCTAGATATGTACTTAATACAAAGAATACGTCTACCTCTTTCCGAGCTACGGCTCACTGGCCTAGTCAATGAAAGCCAACCAAAGTGAATATCTTGGTCTAGATCTAAATCTAGCTTCAAATGTCTATTGAGAACAGTTGTGAAATACAGTATGTTGTTCTCAGAGAGCTGCCATTTTGAGAACTCTTTTATCTACAGAGCAAATAAAACAGAAATTCTAATTGTTGTGACTCTTTACTACATATCAGTTTGGTAATACGTATACCTAAAGTAAAAAAGTACACATGTATTTTTCTTTTTCGTCATAAAAGCTTACAAACTCAGTTAACTGAGTATACTTATCAACCAACCTTAAAGTAACAAAGCAACAATCTATTGGATGTTAATGTTGTTCATATAAGTTGTTGGTTTTTGTTGTTTGTCATTTTTGTTGTTTTTGTTTTGTTTTGTTTTGTTTTTAATTCGCCTGTGTCTTTATTGTAGTTTATTACATAATCTGAAAGTACTAGAGATGTAGGCCTTTTCAGTCAATGCTGACGAACTTGTAGCAATGGAATTGCTACGCCTGAGCTAGTATTCTAAGAGATATGTAGGTGCCCAACCACACTCTCTAACCCTCTGATCATTGCCTCTTCTAATTGAACTCAGAGTAATGAACTGGTCAATAAGTCTGAGGTAGAAGAGGTTGTAGGGGTGAATGAGTCCGAAATGAACTTTGGTAGGAATTGAATTTTGCCAGGGCGGCGGCTGATATTGCCGACTCTTCTCGATTTTAACCACCGTGGGTTCTTTTGCAAGCGCAAAGGCAAATGGGGCCCCCTAGTTTATCGTCCGTCTCTGATGGGACTAGGCACTCATTTATCCTACCTACCACAGGACCAGGAGGCAGAAAAACCAGAAAAACTCGGATTTTAATTCAAGCCTGCACAACCTGGGAACGAACCCCTGACCTGTGGCTTGCTGGTCGAGTGCCCTAACCACTGAGCTATCCCCGCACCTAAGTACTAAGTACTAGAGAAGTATGACGAATGCAATACAAGAGACTATCTACACTTGCAGGTGGTAACACAAATGTTTGAGCAGCAGATCTCGTAATACGAGTGTAGGGAAAATGAGTGTTCTATATAATTTCAAAACTTTCTTTTGAGATAGGCCTGTTATTATTTCTTCTGAGCCATACCAGAACCATGTTGTTAAAGGCGGCTTTGGCAAGTGTTATCCTCCTTTTGATATCTTCAGACGTTTAAAAGAGGCTGTTAATTAGATCTAATTTTTGTTTTATTTTTCTCAATTCGTCCGAATTTCTGCTGACTTCCACGACCTCGGTTTTGGTTTCGTCTACATTTAGATGGAACTTTAAGGGGCTTGAGATGATAGGGATGTGATTTTTCGCTTCATACTGACAAATGTATATCTAAAATGAAGTCAGTATCATCAACGTAAATGAGTTCTCCGTGACACATACTGAACACATACCGGACACATCGGCAAATTTGGGTTGATCTTTCGTCTTCCTTCTCTGGATGCCGCCTACAGATAAATTACAAAAGGACATGGCTCAGTCATCACCAGAAAGGAACCTCGATCGGCGTCTTTCATGGAAACAGCTACGCACACTGCTGGTTGTCAGTTGGATGGAAAGACAAACCAGGATTTCGACAAATAGTCCGAGCCTATCAGCAAAACCATCCAACCCGGCAAGATGGCATCCATTTCGTCATTTCTTGAGAAGACGGCCAGGGCGCGAAAAATACCGTGGGAAGAACATACATACCCATCACTTCATGAGAGGACACCAAATCAGTCATCCCCCCCCCCCCCTATCTCTGTCTCTGTCTCTGTCTCTGTCTCTATCTCTCTGTCTCTGTCTCTTTCTATGTCTCTGTCTCTGTCTCTGTCTGTCTGTCTGTCTGTCTGTCTGTCTCTCTCTCTCTCTCTCTCTCTCTCTCT
>JBCJKE010439182.1:0-15125 GCA_039654525.1 Melibe bucephala | reverse complement strand
CCCCCCCCCCCCCCCCCCAAATTATTTCAAAGTTCAATCTATGGTGTGGATAACATTTTGAAAAGAAATGGAACTCTTCCATAATGATCATGAAGTGTTTTCACATTAGTTTTATTAACCATTTATAAGAATAAAGTGTATTTCTTGATTCTCTGGCATGAAAGCCAAAGCACTTATACATAATCTTGCAGAGAACATTTTAGTTTTTTATTTATTTTATTTTTTTACAAAATATATATACAAAAGCCAAATAATATTTCATTACTACAGTATGGCATTTTATAACAACAATAATATATAGATATAATTTTTATAATCACACAGTAACAATTCATTCTATATAACTGCCAATATTCATAAGTGTCATTAAGAGGGTGCCATTTCGTTTAAACATTGGAAAACAGGAGTGAAAATTCACAATTAATTTTTTGAATACATCATTATCAATTGTATACAAATTATATTCGTCAACAAAGTTAAATACACACATATACTCACCTGAACAATCACACACAATTATCTCTTGCCATCTAAATTAAAAATTACAAAGTTGAACAAAAAAAAAAAAAAAAAAAAGATGATTTTACTTGAAGATTACTTATGTTTTGATCAACCAACAGAGCAAAAACTAATTTAAAAAACCCCAAAACAAATTCAAACAAAAAACAAAACAAAAAAACAACAAAAAACCCATGAAGCAAAATACAAACCACAAAAAAAAACACACAAAAAAACAACAAAAAAACCATACTTTAAAAAGTTACACCAATATTTTGTACATCAAGAAGACTGGCCTCTGGTCGAACATTTGAGGGGACCTAAAAACTGATCCTTTGAGGGGGCTTCTAAAAACTGATCAGAAAAAGTCATTGAGGGGGCTTCTAAAAACTGAGCAGAAAAAGCCATAACAGGTATCAGTCTGAAACAGACTGACAGACTTGTGCTTTTCAAGCCAAACTGGCCAGCAATATGTGTCTTGTAAGACGTTTGAAATAACTTGCTGTAAAGATGAGTTAGATGCCGTGTCAATGAATGCTCACAATGTATGGGATATTGATCGGTGTATCACAAGGATATAAATATATTTAATGTGCCTCTAATTTAATTTAATTGACAGGACATGCTATCATGTAATAATCATGAAGATGTCACTTATGTATACTTTTCATTGTCAAAGGGTCAGTCGGTAAGTTTCACGCCTCGACTAATCACAACACTGTGTTGACCTTTGATCAAAGTTGATCCTGGTTTTTAATTTTCTGAGGGGCAGAGACTGTTGTATTCATTTTTAATTATCAGTTTTCTTGTCATTATTTTTTTTTCCCATGTTTTTGTTTTGATAATTTCCAGCAAATACTTTTCATTTCTGTGATCCTTTAACAGTCCTCCATCGAAAACCAAAATGATATGAGAAAATCCTAATCATGGGTATTTTCCATCATACTTTATATTTACTTATTATATCATTTTCATTTATTACTGTGCCTTGGTCTATTCTTAATAGTTACATGCAGAAGTCTGGTTGTTTTGTTTGGGGTTTTTTTTTTTTAATGAGAAAAACGAAACATAATATTTTAGTTTAATAAAGGAAAATATGGAATATTGAGAAAAGAATTAATAAGTAACAAGAAGGAAAAATGACAGGTTTTGCTTTTCACATCTCTTGTCAAAAGAGGATGTATTCTCACTGTCTTTTATGGCATTATTCACTACTGTTTTTTCAATAAAGAGCGATTCAAATTACGGTGACAATTCAGTTTTGGGAGGAGATGATCCTAACATGCAACCAAATAGCCTTTAAATGAAAAAAAAAAAAAGAAGAAGAAAGAGAGAGAAACCTTCACAGTAAAAAAATATGGCGCAGACCCAATTAATAAAATACAGTAGTCTCTGCCTTGTAATCTGCACTTTGAGTGACAAAGAAAATGGGTTACTGGACAGAATGGGTTATAAGACATACAAGCAAGGGGGGTAACAAAGTACATATGTAATTTGTAATTGATTGTAAAGTGTATGTAGTTTAATCACTGGCCACCCTTTGATTGTTTGGTGATAAACTAAACAATGATTGACTGCAAAAACAGCCAATGAATAGTCCATAGTAAAATGTCATTTGAGTGTTTCTCTTTGTCCCTTCCACTTGTCAACTGATTGTGCCTTCTATGATATAATCTTTCATCATAAATAGAGCGGCACGGGAATGTTTAGGCTACACTAAACATTGCTCAAAGTTATGAATGGGGTGGCTTTATTGTGTAAAAAAATTATTTCTCCTCATCATTGTTTATTAGGGGCCCAGTGAAAAAGACCAGATTATAAAATGAAGTTCTGGTCTGAGAGGCCAGTTATTAGGGGAGTATTTTAAATAGCAAAAAATTTCATGAAAATAGCAGGTTATTAAGTGAAGTGGGCTATAAGAAGGTGGGTTATAAGATGGTGACTTCTATACAGATATTTCTTTAAACAATTTCCTTCAAAATTATGCGTATGTAGAATGACGGAAAAAAGCATTCAGACGCATAAGTGCCGCTTCAATTCAAAGCTGTTTTGATTGACTAGAGCCTATAATGAGAGATTCATGTAAATAGTCCATCAGCAAATCTTACAATGTCAGGCAAACTTTCATGGAGCTGGACAGTCTTCAAAGAGTGGACACTTTCAATTGTTTGTGAAAGTAAGTAGTCTTTTCAATTAAAACAGCAGAAAGTGAAAGCATTGCCAGTTCATAGAATAAAAAATGTCACATGCTTAATGACCCTGTTTATTATCGCGATAATTTAACAAGAATGCTTCTACTGTATGATCATATTTCTTATCTGGCAACTTCATTTAAATTGCAATCATATGGACATAACTAAAGAAATCACAAATGATACATCCGAAGAAGCCCAAAGTGAGACGACAAAAATATGAAAAATTAAGAAATTTCTTAAAATCAACAACTACATGGTAAAAAGTTTGAACATAAAGGTATACTTAAAAAACAGTTTGATGACAGGAGTTTGCATGGAACATTTACAATTTCCATTATGAATCTCTCCCTTTCAAATTGAAATTTCCTTTGCAATGACATGTTTGTATACATACAACAGGTCTATGAAAGGGCAAAGTGATATTCACATTGTTAATGTTAAGGCTACCAAATATACCTGAGACCAGACAGACAGCTCAAAACAAAAAACAAAGTCGCAAAAAACTTCAAGGTTGTGCAATACAAGAAAAATGCTGCATTTATATGAGGTAATCAATGGATGGGGCCGGGGACAGAATTTCACAAAATATAGCAGCATTAAAAAAAACAAAAAACAAAACAAAACAAAACAAAACAAAACAAAAACAAACAAAGCACAACATGAGAAGTGAAAATCTCAAGAAATGTTAATAGGCATCTGTTTCAAACTAACTGCAATCATGAATCAAAGAACAATCCTGATAGCCTAGTACATTTCATACATCCATCAATCTCAACAGAATATATTTCCATTAAAAGTGGAGAAAATTTTAGATGGCTTGCTCTTCTCATGTTCTATCACGGCAACTTGTTTCTGTGCTTTTTCAGTCCTGACCATAAGAAATTGTGATAATGGTCGGAGATTACATGTTTATGATATATTTGAAATTCGCCCATTTGCCATCAACAGTGGTCTTATGGTTTATGGAGGAAATATGTGAAAGCATAGTGATGAAAAGAACCAACATGACATATAGTTGAAAGTTAACTGAGTATGAGAAAAGCAAGAGGTAATACATACAAGAACACCAGCAAACTACAACAAGTAAGACAAAGTTACATTACCTAGGTGAAATACTGTATGGAAGACTACATTTGTATTCTAAGAATTCAAACTCTTTTTCATTACTGAAATAAAAAATCAAATAAATGACATATCATGATTCTCTTATGGGAAATAAGAATTCAAATAACACAAAATTTCTAGCCTAAAAGCAGATTACAAATTTAAGTAGAGAGCAATATTATCCAAAAGATATTTATGGATTCAAAAGGTTTACACCAATTCTATGTCTTGCAAAGTACAAATTCCTTCCAAAAGCAATACATTTCAGAGACAATAGATAAAAAAAACAACCCGAGACAGATCAAAATAAAACCCCAAAACAATCCCCTTCCCTAAAAAAAACCCAACAAACCCAAAAAACCTAACAAACTAAAAAATCCCAAACAACCTAGAAAAACAAGACAAAATAAATCTTCAATTATACAATGTCATAACAAGAGACGCATTATAGTGAAGATAGTCCTGTCGTGTTAAAATTACGTTGCTTGTTTTGGGTGGGAGGGGGAAGTTCTTTTTGTGTTTTCTTTTTTTTTTTTTCATATTTGAATCAGCTAATGAAAAAGAAAATAAAAATAATAAAGGAAGCAAAACATAAGAAATTTAACTCACGAAAGGAGAGAACCACAGATTAGATGTACTAATATTCCTTTAGTACACCATTCAATTTATAATAAGAGTAACACATACTGAGGAATGGATCTGCGTAAAGAGTGTAAGTAAGCTATATTAGTTAAGATGAGAAAGGAAACAAAGAAGGCAAACCATTATTCCATGATTTAAATTGCAGTAGAGAAACACTTACACTGAGAAAAGGCCTGTCACATCTGAAAGTCCCAACCAATATGATACCTGTATATGGTATCAAAGAATTATACTATTCTTTTTATACATCTAAATGACTAAAAAATGTAAAACAAAAAAGAGTCAAATAACCATAAAAGAATAATGATTTACAAAACAAGCTCAAATTAAAAACACCAACTTCAAAAATGAAAAAGTTAAAAAAAAAAAAAGAAAGAAAAAAGAAAGAAGAAGCAACAGCATATACAAGCTGAAAACATGATAAATGCAAAGTAAAAATGTATAAATACATTTGAAAGAAAATCCATCATTATTCTGAGATAGTAGGGGCTTATTCACAGCACTCATACAGCTAAATGTTCTTTTTGAGCAAGAAAATTCATTTTAAGCAAAAGTATTGCTTTCCTATGTTAAGGCTTTCATTAACACAGTGAGCATATGGATATTTATATAACATTCTACAAATATCTGAAACAATCACTGGTGTTATAAATGGGGAGAGTATACGACATCATTGTTTAGACTGCTTTAGCAAATATAAAATGCACTCTTAAAGAATTTAACACAAACAGTTGTGAAGTAAAAAGCCCTCAAAATGTGTATAATCATTAAGTTTCATCGTTGTTTAAACATCAATCAATTTCCCTAAATTCTCTAAATAAACCTATATTTACTTAAAACTTACTCTAAAATGTAAATTCAATTCAAGAATAACTATGTCTCATGTTCCAGCACTAATGTTTTTTTAACTATTGTGGCATCAATTTCAATACAATTCTTAGCTAGATCAGATATGCTGAGAGAGTTGAAAGGTTAAAAAGGAACATTAATTCACATTATGTATGTGATGCATCTAGACAATTTGGGGCAGAGGGGTATGAGTGGGGCGCTTGAAATTGCTTACACCCTAAATTAAGCTTCAAACTATGTGCTTTCATTTGATATTCTTTTCTTGAGAGTGTGGATTTTGCCCAGATATGATCCTAAGGTGTAGAAGATGTGAAACGATAAAATCGTTTTCTTTACTAGTTAGTCCACCTTCCTCAAAAGATGTCAATACAGTAGTTTCCGCGAGAGTGCCTGGTGGTCGGGAAGCAGCCTAACCGGGCCCTTAGGCAGAGCGGGCAATCAGGCAATATTGACTTTGTGGCTCCCTCGAGGTCTGATTTTCATTACCTTTTACTTGAGTTTTTAAATCTCTTGAAGTTCACAATGCATCTTGATATGTGATTGTCATGTGTGGATGGAGATCATCTTGCTGAGTTTTTAAATCAATTTTAAGTTTGCGAGCCACGCCACCTATTTCAAAAAATCCAAAGACACCCAAGTTCACAGCCGGACAGTGACTATGAGGGACTCGAGTGCATTGTGTTACGTAAATCTGTAGGCAGTCATTCATTTTTAACCAATCATTTTGTTAAGAGAAGGCAAAGGCTGTCTTGCATCATTGAACAGCTGAGCATGTCTCTTCAGATGTCCAAATCTAGGCCACACCTTTTGCGTCGCAAAATTTGATTGATTGGACAGTGGACCAGCAAGGGGCGCATTCATTTGTTACCATTTCCAGGCTCAAAGGGATGGGGAAACTACTCAACCAAGCGGGAGGGACGCCTTTTGACACCTTTGCGAACTCCTGACAAGTGTTCATGGTTACTTATCTGTAGTAAGTTGATATTTCATTGCTCCTTTGATTGACAACATGTCACTAAGGCGGCAGGTAGCTTCAAAGGCGGGCACTCAGAGTGACAATTCTAACAGTAAAAATTCGGTTTCGCCCAAATAGCGGGCACTTAGGTGAAACGGGCATTCAGCCGGAGGGTACTCTCGCGGAAACTACTGTATTATGTTTACTATTTTATTAGCACGAGACACTCAGAAATTTGACATGAGACTTCTAAAAGCAAATGACATCCAAATTAGTATTTAAACATTATAATCTTACGTCTCAGAATATCCAAATATGTAATTTTGCTGAGGTGCTTTTGTTTTTTGCTTCTATGTTAACAATTTTAATGAGTTGTGAGAGTCCCTTCTTAACTAACAAAATGCTGAGTTTTGGTGTTGATCTTGATTTTTTTTCTTCCTTTTTCCAGAATACGTCAAATACTTCAACTTTCTATTCAGATCAATAAATAAAGATATGTTTAAAACACTGTATCTCTGGTTTTAGATTCCAATAATATAAATATTAATAATAATAATAATGACAATAATAATAATAATAATAATAATATTTTTTTTATTAATAATAATAATATTTTTTATTAATAACAATAATTATTATTATTATTGTAACAACAACAACGTCTGGTTGAATGGTCAACACAGTGACCTAAGAACAAGTCTCTATCTCCAGTCTTGAGTCATGAGTCCCATATATCGCGACTTTTTCCCCCATTGCATTTATCTGTTAGGAAAGTCTATTAACACATATGGCCTCATTTAACTCAGGTGTATGAATGAGTACTAATTTTAAAATCAGGGGGAGCAGGGCACTGCACTGTGGCGACTAACATTGACTTGTATCATTGCCTTGTGTGTGATGTACTATTCTATATTTCATTATATAACTTGCATCCCAATGCAACAAATATTCCATAAATGTATTATCATTACCATGATGATGATACAAGTGGCAATAAACTTATCTTTCATAATAATAATAATAATAATAATAATAATAATAATAATAATAATAATAATAACAATAATAATAAATTCATGAGAATTGGTAGATAAATAAAAAATAAAAAAATAATGAGGGCTACACCTAGTAATTTTGATAAGCTAAATTGGGATGGGAATGACACAGTGTTGATATATCTTGAAAGCCCAACTTATGTCATGTGTGAATGTCTAAGCATCATGGGTGATATGGCTTATTTGTTTTAATTTATAAGTTTTCAACAATTCAGGAATAAGCAAACACTTTTGAAGAATTGCACCGGCATTGACTCCAAATAACTCAAGGGATACTCTCAGTTCTGAATGGTAGATAAATTTAATACCAACATGTTCTTCAATAATGTCTTAAAATTTCTCTAGCAAAAAGAAATCCATTTCACATCCATACCCGCATGACGATTGAGGGATAACATAAAACGAAAAAAACAATCACAAGCAAATGGTTTCTATAAAGCACTATCTATGGGAAAGAAAGCGAAATAAAACAAAAATGATCCGACCCTACTGACAGCTTACAAACAAATCAACATCAATACATAAAAATAAAGAAACACTTATGAATTCTGGAATTCTAGAAAAGATATAATACTATACAATTCAGCTTGCATTAAAAACAATTTTACAATGTATAAAGGCTTAATGAGCACTGAAAGCAAGATGTGGGAGAATGGATCAATAAATAAAACAATGACAACTAAATCAAATCAGCAACAAAAAACCAAAAAAAAAACAACAAAACAACAACAACAAAAAACAAACAAAAAACCAACCCCTAAACAACAAAAACACATGATATATACATGAGAAAACAAGTTTGATTTTAAATCCAACAATCCTATTTATGATGCATGATGAAAAGAAACAAAAAACTAAAATAATGAGGATGCAATTGACAACAAAACTGAACTGAAGTTCAATCCAGCGGTATGGATACTGGTGGCACATGAATCAACTCATCACTTATGCTCTGATACCCACATGGTCTGGAAGTCAAACTAAGGAAGTCTCACAATCATCCCATTCATTATCAGATTCTGTGTCAGACAGATCATCTTGGAACTCATTATCACTGCAGCTTAAGGACATTGCTTCTGTGCTGTCAGTAATGGATGCCACATCTGAACCAGTTCGATAAAGATGAGACGAACTACCTTTCTGCGGAGGCTTCCCGTTAAATTTGTCAGGAGGCAGCAAGTATTTTTCGAAATGTAAATGGTGTGTAGGTGCTGGATGTGGTTTGCTGTGAGTCATATGAGAAGCTGGAGTAGGGCTGACCGGTAAGCTTGCTGAAGATGATGGCACAGGCCAGGCATTTGAGCCATCATTGGCACGAGACATTGTGGAAGGCGTGACCTTCCCACGAGGTTGCATCATGAAACGTTCATGCATATCATCGGCACTCCTGCTCCTTTCTAGGTTGCATGGTTCATTCATTGGCGAGAAATAAACCCTGACCTGAAATAACAATTAGGAATAATTGAAATCAGTAGTCAGAGAGGACACCAGTAGTATTGATTTTTCTTCTTTTTTTTTCTTTTTTTTTTTTTTAAATTGGTAGATATTCCTGACCATATCTTTAGGTAAAAACTGAGTGAAAATATGAACTAAAGACACACTTTTAAACAATAACCCTGAGCAATACCTGAAAATTTGGACTGAATAATTTGTGTGATTTGTCCTTGTTGGCACGATCCAATTCACTTTTTGGCAATGTGAGGCTAAAATGTTCGCTGTTCTCTGGCCCATTTTCAAGCTTACTCCTGCTTCCATTTTGATAACCTTCCCGTTGATGCACAAAAAAAGTATTGAACCAGAAATGAAACATTTTTTCCTGAAATACAAAGAAATGACATAACATTACATTTTGAAGTTTGTCTTAAATGTAACAGTAAATGAAAACATGAAATGAGAACTTCAGACTTATATTAAGTTGAACTCGCTTAAAGAGAAGACTTTGGGACCAGAAGGAAAAAAGCGGACATTTCAGTAAGGCTTATATTATCTGTATTCATGATATAAAGGACAATCTTTTATTGCAAAATACAATCTAATAGACACACCACAGGAAACCAAATCTAGTCTATACTTGGTACTATATAGAAATCTAGACTAGAAATAGATCTAAATCTATACGATTCTATAAAAATTTTGACAAAGAGATTATAATTAAGATAATTAGTTTCTTCTTCACGCAGATCATGATTTCTCTGTTAATACAATGATCCAGATCATCTATAAAGCACCAGCTTATCAGGCTAATTTGGTGTGGTAAATATGCTTGTGCATATGTGTATTATTAAAAAAAAAAAAAATTATAATAATATATTTATACATAAATTATGTGTGTGTGTGTGTGTGTAAAGAAGAGATTGATTCTGTAATTCTATACTGTAATTCTCTAGACTTGTTCAAGGTCTGATTAAAAAAATGAAGCATTATTCCAACCTTCTTGTTTATCTTGGATTTATGGAAAAATTCAACTTTAATGTCTCCAGACACAGGAGTTGGCTTGATTGGCATATAAACATCCAGCTTATCTTTGCGCACACTTTCCAATGCAGGTGATGAGAAAATAAGAACTTTCATCTTGTGGACTTCAAAATAAGGGACTGGTAAGAATAAAAAGAATCAAACTGATGCATGAAAGAATTTCAGAAAACAGCAATCACAGAAAGATATTCATACACAAATATATAGCAGAATATCATACCATCTTGTTTTTGAAACATCAAACACATATATCTTTACAGAGTAAAGATATGATAATGCAAAATTATGCCTCAATCTATGGTTTCTGTCAATAAAGTTCTTATTGACAAAGCAAACAGTAGCTTCAGTAAGTCCAGTCTTACGCTGGATCACACATTATTACAAGGATACCCATTGCCAGAAGAGAAAGATGGGTCTCTCATGATAGAGCAGTGGATCCTAGTTAGTTGTATAAGGTCGTTATATTTGAAAATCGTCCCAGAGAACTATTGCATGATATACTGGGTCAAAAGGATCTTTGCTGTTTTTCTTCCCCTAAAACAGTTCTTTCAGGGCAAAGGATATGAATTAATTGCTTGATAACACTGAATAATGGGTGATAAAAGGTAGAGATGATCATAAAAACGTACCACAAGTTCCACCACTGAACATTGGAATAGTGTAAAACTTGATGCCCCTGAGCAGCAAGTTTACTTCTCTGTACTTCACACCAGGCTTGAGTAGATGGTCATAATACAGCACATAGCGACGTTGACTTGGTATTGTAACACCCTAAAAAAAGCAATTAATCATCAATATTAAAAAAAAACTCTTTCAATCAAACAAAACATTCATAAAACCCTTCAAAGGAAACAATATAATAAAATATGTTTTATTTATCATTCAACTGAGAAACAAAATTGTGGAAACAATTTTTCATTGGGGCTTTCAAAATATATAAAAACAAATTAGAACAAAGATCTTTAACTTTGTGTTTGATATGTATGATGCTTTAATCTAAACCTTTAACACTTACTAACACTGCCCGTCTATAACCTTGTTAATTTAACTTGAAATAATTCAGTCAAAATCAAAATATATACATAGGCACGAAACATCTAAAAATCCACATAAAATTCATCTGTGACTCAAATTTTGAAGAACATGCGTGGAAATGACTATTAATGAATATAGAATCAAGAAAAATACAATTTTCATGTTTTTATTATTGGTACTGTAACTTGAAAAAGTCCATTAAAGAGCAGCCTACACCAACATACAAAAATGAAAGATCAGAAAAGTGAAAATCTGGAATTTGAAGCAAAAATCATAAAGGAGCGTAAAATATACCAATAGACTTCAACAAGGCCTTTGGAGATCATGAAACTCTGGTTGGGGGGTAGGCCTATTTATATAACTCTAGTAATGAGTTTGAATGTTTCCAACATTAAAATCAGACAAGATTCAGAATATTCCATGATGCTGAGAACAAAACACTAATTCTGATACTCTGTGGTAAAAACCACAATTTCAACACTTTATCGAATTATAATAAAACAGACACACACACACACTTCTCCTCCCCCTCTTCCTCTTCCTCTCCTCTGTCTCATTCTTATTCTCTTTTTGTAAGGCACTTACTGTTACAAAACTAACATTGTTCACAAAAATGACTGGATGATGGACAGATAATACTGACAAATACAAGGGATAACAAATCATTCCTTTATATTACCTTGCCGTCTCGTGTTCTAGTAACACCATAATATGTTAAAGCTTTGTCTGCACTGGGAAATCTCTGTCTATGCAACAAATATGCACAGATCATCACACCAGTCCTGCCCTATAAAATACACATCAGAAAAAAACAACATTCATGATCATGTGAGCAATGGGAAAAACAATTCAAATGTTTTATACACAACAGGCACTAAAAATATTTCTTCCCTCTCTTTATTCCAATTAGAAAGCACTTTGTCCTATATCTGTCAACCCATTAAATATTCACCTCATTCAAAATGCACTACTGTAGTGCCTACTAAACAACTAAGACAAGAGCATATATCATAGTTTTGGGCTAAAAATAAAGATGTTGCAAGAAGTGGGCACTTATGATGTACCCTCTAAAAAATAGACTTAGAACGATAAACAAAGGGGCTAGCAAGCTGTGAGAATGACAATGAAAGGTTAAACTTTCTTGGTCACACACTCTGTTGTGCTGCGTTTCTCTATGAATAAATAGGGTGTAAACATTGCTGGCCATATACGACTGACATATCTCCAGCGGACATGTTTCAAACACATTTGAGTTTTGACTCCTCCCCCCCCCCCCCCCCCCCATCTTCCCCAGATAATTCCATTTGACAGATATCATTTTTCATAATTACAAAAAAAGTCAAGTTCAAGTCCTACATATTTTGTGAGTGTCAAGCTTAGACCTGTGCATATGTTTGACATATTTGAGTTAAATTTGATTTTCTGTGACTGCCAGTATACTTCTTGATTTTTAATCCTTTTCTAATTACTCAAAAAATTCACCGTGAAAGAACTTTTCAGGCATGTGGATGAATTTATTTCCACTAAATGTTCCCCTTCCATTAAATTCCCATGCTCTTAGATAGTTCTCTGTATTTTTGGACTCATGATATGATAGTTTCTTCGAGGTCCTTCATAATCTGCCACTGATGTGTTTCTGGAAACAATTGTGGTTTTAACTGCAAACAATAAGTTATACCTAAGAAGAGTGTGGAGGGCTTACAACACAATATTTTTTATAGATTTCACCCTTTTATGGTATATGGGACAAAAATATTAAAAATCATATTAGTAAATATTAGCTATATGAATAATTTAAGCTCACATGCGAAAGGAGGGCTTAGTTATTGATAGACAAAAACGTTTTTCAAAATATATGAGCTCAGTACACTTGCATACGCTTGCATTGCTCTTTAAATTACTTGGATGATTTTTTATTCAGCTTGCTCTTTGTTTTATTATAAGTTCTAATATTCTGCAGCTTTTCCTTTATCAACTATTAGCCTACGAGCAAAATATCAAGTTTCCAAGTAAATTCTCACTGAGCACCTTTGCCTTACTAACTTCTTCTTCTTCATAAAAGCTGACAGACTCAGTCAACTGAGCATTATTGTCAACACGCCGCTAAAAGCTAGTATTTACTTGTTAATGTTATATGTTATAGATTTTGTTTGAGACCTGTGTCTTCACTGCACTGTACACTAACTGGCAGTTTATTCCATAATCTAAAAGCACTAGGGAAGTATGAATTTAAATGACTATCTACACTAGAAGATGGCAATGTAAATGTTTGAACACTAGATCTGGTATAATTATTCTTCACTTGTTTGAAGTGGAAATATTGCTTGGTTATTAATTGTCTTGTAGGGGATAGTTATCTTATTTCTTGCTCGTTGTTCTTTGAGAGGTATCCACTGCATAACGTGGGTAAATTCAACACGGTCTGGCTCAGACATACTAGAGCAGAATACCTTATATAAACATGAATGTACATAAAGTGATTAATTTAATTTTCTCGAATAACTAGCTGTAATAATAATCAATATAAATATGTCATTATTATTCTGATATTGCACATTGCGGTAGATTTTCACTCACAAATGTATTGTTACCTACAAGCGAATTACGAGATGCACACGGACAAATCATGCATCACTTGTACTGAAATGCAGTTGGTTACCTTCCCAGCCTTGCAATGAATTGCTGAAATATTGTCCGGGTGCTTCCCAAGCCATTCATCTAGATCTTCACAGAATGGTTTGATAAGCTCAAGTTTGGGAGGATTGTGATCGTCAAAGGGGTAATTAGCCACACGATTGTGGAATTTGGAGGGATCATAAGTGCGTTCTGAACATCTGTAAAAACAAAAAACCAATTCATACATTTGAATAAACAAAAATAAGTTTCTGTTGCAATAACAACAAAGCCTGATCTCGATGCTACATGTTTCATATACCATTTTATTTAACAACTTCAAATGCTCCTCACAAGAGAAGTGGCTAAATAACATGTTTATAAAAGGCCGAATACATAAAAATATGTAGGATGGGCTAAAAACCAGCTAATGTTTGACAAATATGATCTCATCTTATAGAGATTCAAGTTAGATGGATTTAGGTTAAGATCTAGATCTAGACTGAAGCCTTGTTTGTTGACCTAAAATCAAGCTTATCCAAGATGGGCAACACGAAATTCCTAATCAATGATAATAATATCGATTTTATCGCTAAGGATGATCGGCCACCCCAGTCCCCATGCAAGTAATGCAAGTTATGGATTTGTTAACTCCTTTCTTTAAAAATGTATACAAAGAAAGGATTCAACATTTTACAAAAGAGAACAGGAAAGCAAAAACAGAGAAGATATAAAATATTTAAAAAATAAGAAAGGATGAGGCATTTGGGATCTGTGTTTACATTACGTGGAGGTTCAACTGAATTTCCAATGATTTTTACCATGCATAGAGCATTTTTTGTCTCTTTCATGCCTTTTTTTCTTAGGTTAACCTCAGAATTCTAGCTGGAGTGTAAAAACTGTCTGATGGTTTGTCACAAAATATCCCTTCATAATATCTGGTTCTCTGATAAAAATGTTGGCCCACCCTGAATATAGAAAATATATATTGCTGTTCTGAAACCATTAACACAATCAACAGTAATCATTTGAAATCATAAACATTGCAAACTATTCATGTTTGAAGAAAAGTCGTACATGTCCAGTATACTTATAATTTGTACAGATGGGGAGTTTTCTGGGGAAAAAACCCAAAATGGACAAAAAACAAAAAAAACAAAAAAAAAACAAAACAAAACAAAAAACAAACAAACCACACCAACTATACTTACAAATTATAAATCTTATAATGGTCCTTATGATACTGTTCTAAGAATCTGAAAGAGACACAACAAGTTTTGTTAATAAATTTAAAAAAGTGAACAAGAAGTGTCAATTAATTAAAAGTTTATTGGGGTCTGTTGTTTACTTATTATTACTGTTATTGTTGTCATTATTATTGTTACTATTATTACTACCCTTGAAACCCATTCAGCTTAACCAATCACTAAACTGAATGAAAGTGACTTTACCCTTCCACACACTGTAATTTTTACACACACACAAAAAGTTGCTCTTAATACAATGATTTGACTAAGTCACCCTCACTTCGTTTCACAGTCAAACCCATGGCCGAAATACAATTAATGCCTAGGATCTTAATAATGCACTGGTGTGCCCAGTGCCAGAGTAACAAACATTTACACACATACCCCCTCTCAATCCCTCTCTCCCACTCCCTGCATCCCTCCCTCCCTGCATGCATCCATCTCTCTATCTCTCTCT
>JBCJKE010438960.1:0-15146 GCA_039654525.1 Melibe bucephala | reverse complement strand
AAAAAAAAAAAAAAAAAAAAAAAAAAAAAAAAAAAAAAAAAAAGAAAAAGAAAAAGAAAAAGAAAAAGAAAAAAAGACAAAAAATTAACAAACATAAAAACAAAATCAAAACCCCTAAAAACAACCCTAAGAATGCCTCGTATTTTCAAAATTAACAGTTAAATGAGAAATTATAGTGGATCTTAAGTTGTGACAGAGTTTAAGCTTTTCTTACAAGAATTCATTTCTTTTTTCTTTTTTTTTTGTTTGCTTCAAAACTTCACGTGACTGATCTGAGATAATTCGTACTTATCATTAAGAGTATCAGCAGCAGCTAATCAAGGCTTTAGTAGAGGTAAGAGATTGCTTTAACAGGGATTAAATAAAATTAAAAGTAGAAGTTTAAGCTAAGGATGACATTCACAGGAGTTTGACTTGGGGAAGCGGCAAACCATGTCAGAGATTTTTCACTTTCATCATCTTGCCTTGTGGCAACATATTAAATCAGTTTTGAGTCCGTATTCCAAGGTGTGGAGAAAATCAATTACTGTCATCCCACATGATACAAACATGCCTTTCAGGGAAAATGTATTTAACTAACTATATATCCAGCTGCCTTAAATAATGCAGTTGGAACTTGTCACTGAAGTGGATTTTCCACTTTAAGAATCATTTTTCCATTTTAGAAACACTATCTGCCTTTTTCATAAGAAGGATATGAGCATAACTAGATTAATAAGGCAACAAATTTTAAAGCAGTATTACCACTACCACTGGAAGAATTCAAAATGAAAAATAATCACATGAGATCTGTGTTTACATTACCATCTTCAAATACAGAATGGCATTTGTATTCATACTTCCCTAGGACTTTAAGATTAAGGAATAAACTACCTATCAATGTAAAATTCAGTGAAGATACTTAAGATTTTAAACATCGACATATAAATGCTAGGGGTCTAGTTACTTTTTGGAGCATTGACAAGAATACCCTGTGACTGAGTTTGCCAGCTTTTATGATGATGATGATGATAATGATAATGATGATGATGATGATGATGATGATGATGATGATGATGATGATGATGATGATGATGATGATGATGATGATGAAGAAGAAGAAGAAGAACAACAACAACAAAAAAGTAAGAACATTCTTTTTAATCACACATTATTTATCTGCACCATATTTTATTGATGGATATATTTTCTAATGAATTTCATGTACATGTTCATAAATAAATGTGCAAACACAAACTTTCATACAGAACCCTATCATTCAGCTCAATTATCATTCCTCCATGCTCACACCAAGCTCTAAAATAGGCATTTTTACTTACTTTTTTCCAGGTCATAGGTCAACTGATAAGGGTCTTCTCTCTTTGCAGATACACGAGCACCAACACTTATGAATGCAGAAGAGTTGAAAATGATGTCAGCATCCCTTGACCTGATTCTGTAGTTGTAATTGCGTCCTTCAGCATTGTCTAAGCTTATAGAAAATTCGCTTCCATACCTGTCTACTTTCAGAAAGTGCCACTGACCAGAATTAGCATGAGCATTGTCCAACATCAGCTCCTGTTGGCCTTCCCCTAAGTCGTAAAACACTGTGACTATCCCGCCAACCAGCTGTGTGATGAAAATATCCATACTGAAATTTCTTATAACCAGTCAAATTCCACAATGAATGATTGATTTGAACAATTACTATAATTATCAGATGAATACAGTTGGGCTGCCACATTTGAAAATGAACTCTCAAGGATATTAATGTTATTATTTTCATAAATTAAGCAATTAAAGTCTCTATTTATAAAACCTGAGCAATTGTTCTAATTCTTCTTTTCTTTGACTGTCTTGCATTGCATCTATCCCAAGATATTAAACAGAGCTTCTAGAACTTTCTAATCAGGTAAATACTCCCCTTCACCCCAATAATACTATATGTATGATCATCTTTTATAAAAAAACACAACAACAAACAAACAAAAAACAAACAAAAACAACAACAACAACAAAACAAACAAAAAACAACAAGAAAAGTAACCAAAAACAAAACAAAAACAATCCTGCAACATCCCACAAAAGCATAAACAAAGCAAAACAAAACAAAAAACACAACAACGAAAAAACAAGAAATGAAAAACAATGGACATTGAGAAAAGAAACCAAACAAAACATAGCAAAAATAGACTGACAACAACAATAATCGAGAAACCAACATCACCCTGTTCCTTGTCTTATAACGTTACAATACAAATTTAAACAAGAATAGTAGAAAAATCAAAATCAAACAAATCAAAAACAAAAACAAGCAAAAAAACCCCAACAAAACCTGAAAAACCAAAGCCAAAACAGAACCTAAACCCCAAAATATCCCACAATCCACAAAAAAAACAACAACAACCAAACAAACAACAAAAATCCTCCAAAACACCCAAAACCCAAAAACAAAATAAAGCAAAACAGCAAAAAAAAACCAAAACAACAAACAAACAAAGACAAAACAAAACAAGCAAAACAATTGCAACAAAAAATGAAAACAGCAGTAACAGCTGCAACAAAACCAAAACAGAAAGAAATAGCTCTCAAATAGCAAGATCAATTAAAAGAAACCAACTCAGGTAAAAATTACCATAAATAAAGAAAAAAATATTTTAAAAATGCCCCAACAGGCTCCAAAACAAAATCTTCTATTGTTATCGGTGGATGATCAAAATTTACTCATACATTTATATAACAGGAAAAAAAAAAGAATATTTCAATCTTCAACTAGACATATTTATATGATTCAAATATTCTTTTTTTTTCAGTTGAGGAAGAATTACAAAAGTAAAAAAAAACAACAGCAAAGCAAAATCAAAATGAAAAAATCCAACCAAAAACAAACTAATAAAACAACAACAACAACAACAACAACAACAACAAAACATAAAAACAAAAAATGACTGTTTGTCACCTGTATCAAAATAGTTCTCATGTTTACATCAGTCGTGGAAAACAGGGTGCCAGTCAGTTGACGTGTTCTGAACCTCATTTCTATGTGATGCTCTTTTTCCGCCTGTCTCATGACTTCTGATTTCAGCTCCCATTTGATGAAGCTTTGAGGTTTGAAATACCTCACAGGGGTTGCTGGATTGAGATAAAATCGTTATCTTTAATGGTCATTTTCTAATCCCTTGTTTTATCAATTACTGACACTATTACAGAGCATTGGAATGTGCATAAAATGTGTAGTTTTACACCATTAACTTTGAGGCCTTGCTTATCATGAATGTTCCTTAAAATCATCTCAATGTACTGATTTAAGTGATTTGCTGACATGCCACATTCTTGTATCCCTCTTCTATCAATGTTTCTAAGGTCCCTAAAAATGGATCTTTGAAATAAGTTAAAGAAGCCCTCTGCTGTAAATAATATATATAGATCTTTATGATTAGTTGAAACAGTATTCTAAACACTAAATAGATCTTTGTAATAAGTTGAAGAAGAATTCTAATTAAGATATAGATCTTTGTAATGTTTATATAGCTTTCTAACTATCATATAGGTCTTTACAATAAGTAACATCTAAATGAAGATCTTTGTTTTTTAATATAATATCAGTCTTTGCAGTAAGTGAAAACAACCCATTCACATTTTATTCTCCCCAAGCTGACCTTCTTGACATTTATCTCCTCGCCATCCTGGGTGACATCGGCAATTAACTATTTCGTTCTTTGGCAACCATCTGGATTCACAATCTGCTTTTTCACCACACACTGCAACATTGTTAGATTTGCACACTAAATCTTCTTTTGGACAGTGGGATTTCCCAGAATTCCATTGTGGCATTTCTTTGAAGTGAAGGTCATACAACTGGGAACAAAAGTTCTTCATTTATTCATTAAATTGCATCAATTATATGAAAACTATAAAGAAATGTTCTTTTGACAGAGCCCTTTTCAATACATGTATTTTGAATGGGGGTTTCATTCAGTAGTGTCTATTGATTACAATCTCATCGTAAAAAAAAAAACCAACCCAACCCCAAAAAAACAAACAACAACAACAACCCCCCCCAAAAAAAACAAAAAAACAAAAACAAAAACAAAACAAACAACAACGATAAAACCCAACAAAAAACAAAAAAAAAAACCAAAACAAACCAAACCAAAAAACAACAACAAAAAACAACAACAAAAAACAAACAAAAACAACAACAAAAAAACAACATAAAAAAACAACAAAAAACAACAACAAAAAAAACAAAAAACAAAACAAAAACAATAACAAAAACAAAACAAAACATATAAGCAACAAAAAACAAAACAAAAATAAACAAACCCCAAACCAAAAACAAAACATTTCAGGTGAGTCATTTTAATATCTTATCATACCTAATGAAACATCTATTTTTCAATTTAATTTTAGATTCACTTTATAAAAGAAAAGTGATAATGAGGTAGAACAGAAAGGATTGATTGGCTTTAAAAGTAATCTTTGATCAAATTGTAGTATGTTAAAGCAAATAATATACAGATTTTATCACCTTTGTATTGTGTATAACATTTCGAAGACATCCAGAAAACCCTTTTGTCTGAATGTCTGGAAATGCTGAAGTTTTCCTGGTTTGAGAGTACATTCCACCAACTTGCAGAAAACCTTGTGTGTTGAGAAGAATGTCAAGTCCTGGAATGGTTCCCGCAATGCTGCAAGAGGTGTCAATTAATTTGTTATTTACCACTCTTCCTGATCCACACTTGTCGACTGTAAGCACAACTTTCTGTCAAAAAGAAGATTTTGTACAATAATTTTCTCTCCTCTTGCTCATTATCATTATCATACAGATATTTTTAATTAATTTGTTGTTGTTGTTGTTGTTGTTGCTGTTGTTGTTGTGATTCTCTCTGTAAATTATAATTAAATGTGAAATTTGATCAAAAAGTTTTTAAAAGTCACAATAATTTAGGTGCATGTTCTGCACACCAAACTTTAAAGAAATATGAAGTTTAAAAAAAAAGGAAAATTAAAAAATAAGTTGTTTTTTTTGCATTCGACTTTATGCCATATCTATAAAAAAGAAACCCACAAAAAACTCAAATTAGACAAATGATGATATTAAATTCAAACTTAAACAAAAAAGGGATAAAATGAAAAAAGAAAAAGAAAAGATAAACAGCCTACTTTAATTTTCTTCATATTATATAAACTGGCAAACTAAATGTCAAACTCATTCTACAATTCCACCTGTCCATCTCTGTCAATGTCAATATGGTGCCATTTTCCATCATTGAGCTTGGCAGCTCTGGCAGAATGTGCTTGATTTAAGGCAAGCACAAGCTGAAGATGGATATAAAAAAAATAAATAAAAAACAAAAACAAGTTATAAATGTTATCTGGAGCATCCATGTTTGTAAAGTTTTCAGAATGTGATTTAGTAGAGGGATGTGAATTTATTCTTCTTTTTACTTAAAATTGAGACATGTGTTCAAAAATTAATTTAAAATCACTTTGTATTTACCTCATTATAACACTTCATGGTGATTTTAAAATCTGTAAACTTTTACAAAATATATAAGAAACCCCACAACATATCAATGTAAAGCAGCTTGCGCGAATATAAATATGTATGTATAAAAAAGAAGCTTGAAATAATGTAGAGTTTTTCTGTGAATGACAAGATTTCTTTTGCTTCATGTGATCATTTTCAATATAAGATAATTTAAAATATTTGGGCTGAAGATGGGAAAAAATTAAAAATGACCCTACCTTTCCTGCACCTAGATTCAAGTGTATTTTTGGAAATCCAGATTTCAGCTCTACAATGATGTAGTCTTCAGATGGCTAGTAAGAGATATAAAAAAACCCAAAAACAATAAAATTACATTTCATTTAGGGCACACATTTATCTGCCAAATGGAAATCCATACTAATTTCATACTTTTCAATTCATAAGACAGGAATAACATGGAGAAGAAAAAACTATGTGAATTTTCAAACTGAATCTGGCAAATGTAAGATTTTTTTTCCAAAGATGATTTGCAGTCCAACCAGCCTCCATAATTAGAGTAGATAAGATAAAAATGCTGTCTTTAGCGCAACAAACGTCTAAAATACAGTAGAACACACTTAAAAAAAAACCCATTTGAAACGAATTGATAAAATAAAGAACACATTTCTATGCCCAATTTTTTTCTCTCTTTGTGTCAGTAATATTTTGACGCATTTAGCGAACATAGTGAAGTGACGGCTGTAACGAACTCCTTTTCTTGCCCAAGAAATCTTTTTTCTTCTTATTTACAACTGAAGTAATGAACCGGTCCATTTCGAGACTGATGGAACCCAGTGTTGCGCAACTGTCATGTGAGTCTTCTCTACAGCCTGCACCGTGTCAACCCTACATACTTCAGACACAATTACCCTTACACAATGGATTGGAATTTTTTCTTCGATAGGCCTGGCTATAGTGAACATAGTAATAATACACTAGCCAGTTCATGTTTGGTAAGGTCTGCCACCGGCCGGCCCATAATTTGGGGAAGAGGAGGGGATAGGCTTGCTTTGTGCATGTGCTTCCCACATGCATCGCGAGAGGCAATCTAGATCTACATGTAGTTCCTGACGGTGGTGATTGGTGATAGGCCTAATTTAAAGAGATCAGTGATATCCCGGCTCCAGTTGTAAATGTCAGTAAAAGTGATTGCAAGGGTACATTCTAGTCCTACGTATATTTTCTGAATCTTACTATCAGTAATCAGTCAACATGAGTTCCAAAATGCGATTGTCTTATTCACTTTGAGTACTATATAGTAAATGGTGTGTATAGGACAACTATACATGTACTTTATATTATACATGTATTATGATTCTTATCGTGTGCGACTGAAATAAAGAGCTACTGATATAAAGAACTATTTGTATTGCTAGGGCTTGTTCTTTATATCAGTGTTTTACCGTATAAGGCATATTACAACTTTCTTTTGTTATATGATGCAATACAAATTCTAATCTCTGAAGACTTAGGACAGGGATGACTGAAGGAAGATAATTTTGGACACCATATGCTGTCCGAAAGGTGAAATGGGTTTGGAACAAAGAAAGAGAGAGGTAAAGTTTCATCTTCCCTAATCTTAAATCTAAAAAGCTCATTAGGCAACAATTCAGCGAGAAGACTGGTGCTGCTAAACACCATATCGCATGGGTGATGGAACAAGGGCGTATCATATGATATGACTTTGTCACTCTGACAAACCAGTGAATAGTAATGACCATAGGCAATAATGTTAAAACATCAATTTGATATCTTTGAAAATAAAGTCAAAATTTGAATTCAAATTTTAGGCGTATCATGAATTTTCGCAGTGGAACACATGTGGGACATATACTACATCTATTAGATCAGAGACAATAGGCGTATCATACGATGGTTGTTTAAACTGCAAACATGTCCGGCTAAAGCCAAAGAAACTGAAATGCTGTAACTCTCACATCCATGTTATGATACTGTCTGCTTTAGTGAAAACAACATAAGCAAACATTGAGCACGTTGACTTTTGGTATTGAAGATGTATGGGAGAGAATTCATGTGTTAATGAATTCATACAGTGCTATTATTTGTCTTAAATTGTTGTGAAAATTGCAAATTGACTGAACGTTTAAATATACAAGAGGTGTAATAACATTATTTAAAAATGAAAATAAGAGAAATACAAAAGATAATCATATGTTGCGCCCTGTCTCTCCCTCCCATCTCCATTAAATGAAAAGCGGAACATATGTAACATCTAGTGTTCATCAAAATTTCAGCAAAACCAAAGGCGTATCATTAATTATAGCTATAATATTGGATTTAATAAAATTTTGAAGGTACCAGGGGTTTGGCAATAACAAAATCAAAGTTTTATGACAAAAGGTAATGGAATAAAACAGTTATTGTCCCGCCTGAAAAGAAGCTAATGTATGATACACCCCTCTTCCATCATGCCCACGATATAAACTGTACATCAATATGGCACATATGTCACACTTGAAATTAAACACACAACCCACCGTTGATTCATGTGTCTTGACTTGAGAGCTGGCAACCATAATAATCCCATTTTCTTCAGTGGTGATCATTTCAAAACTGGTGCGACCAGAGGCACATATTGAAGGGGCTTTATAAAATGCTATACTTGTGCCATTGAAGCTATGGCGGCGTTGTTGGCATCTCGGACCATCAAAGTTTGGATGACATTTACATCTAGTGAGAAAAAAGACAAAGTCCCATCGAAAAAATAAACTTACAAAAAAATATGTGGTCACAAAGATAATGTAATGAGATTGGTGAGGTATGTTTCTCAATCATGACATTTGAAAATGGAAAATAAAATAGCGTTTATGTTAGCAGAGTCAATTTCGTTCACAAGACTTCATTTTACAATAAATTAGATATTCAGTCAAAGCTAGTGACTAAAAAATAAATTTAAAGTATTAATTGAAGACTTGAACCTACTTGAAGAAAAACAAAACTATGCGAATGGATTTGTGACAATCTTGAACATTAAGCAATGAGTCAATGAAATGTAGTAGGTAAGTAAATGATGCTTTTATGCTTGCTGTATCCCAAATCTATAAATAAATCAATTTGATATCCGGAAAAAGGAAAATAAATGTGACAGTTAAGGATGCTTCTCAAAACTATACATACTTTATGTTAGAATTTATTCCATTGATTTACTTACGTTATTTTCCCCCAGTCATCTTTGAGACATGTCCCTCCATTGTAGCAATAGTCCCCTCTACATTCATTAGGCTCAGGAAAGATGCAGTCGATGCATCCAGAGACAGAGTTTGTCAGAGCCTGTATACCCACAAAGCTTGTGCCGTTTGCATTCACTGTGTTAGTAAGGCCAGTCACATTTAACTCAGTAGAACACCCATCATCGTAAATTTCCTCCATACATAAATTTATTGGAAGTTGGTGTATCTTTATGCCCAAATCTCTTTCAAACTGCAAGGAAAGGGGATAAAAACTTTAATGCATTAGAAGATAATACAGTGATTGGAACAAATTAAACGAGATCATCAAGCAAAAATCGTCAACAACAGTTATTAGTTTACAATCAATTTCTAACAGGCATTTTACACAAGTATTTCCTAAGAGTCATTTGCTTACAATCATTTCATTAGACATTTCCTTACAGTTACAGCCATTTCCTTAAAAACATTTCCTAAAAATCATTTCCTTATGATGATTTACTTAATAGATTCTCTTACAATCAGTTCCTTATAATAATTTCCTTACAATTATTTACTTAAATAATTTCCATACAGTTATTTCCTTGTAGTTATTTCATTAAAGTCATTTCCTTACAACCATTTCCTCAAAGTAATTCCCTTGAATGCATTCCCTAACAGTCATTTCCTTATAGGCATCGCCTACATTTCATGTCCTTTTCATAACATACCTTGACCATGCCCCCAATAAAAGACTCAAAATTCACACTTGAAGGAATAATCCCAAGAGAAATAGCATATACTGATGACGTAGACTTTGCAGGCCTTGCATACATTAATGTTGTTGGAGTTCATAAAGTTTTGAGAAAGGTTCTGCTAAATTGTAAATGTTCTAAGCAGAACTGGCATCTGTCAGTAGAGAAAAACTACTTGGAAAACAAGTAGGAAATAGGCCTCCTATTTGGTCATATAGAAAACTTAGAAAGAAGAAAACAGCTGTCAGATGTTGCCCTTCGCAAACTTAAGCACCTTTATACACGGGGAGACAAAAGTTAATGTGAAAGTGGAATTTTATAAAGCACTTGTGAAATCCATTCCCACATACTGTTGTTGTACATGGGCACTGTCACAAACATATGAAAAAACTTGATGTCTTCAACAAGATCTGAACATATTAAAATCTTGGAGAGATCATAACCAAAAAAATGTGACTAAAAGCCTCCCTCCATCTTTAACAACCAAAGTCGTTGGTGCCTTCTGAACATATCCTGAGACAAAGTAGTGACATTCCTGCCAATAAAACCATGCAACTCTGTATCACCAAATTTGACAGCAATTTCAGATGAAGGCCAGTCACACTAATTGTCACAGTCCTCAATAAAGAAATCTCTCAAACTGGTCCTACCTAAAAACTCAAAGCACTGAAGAATCTTGAACATTTGAGATCAATTACTCAAAATGATAAAGAACAGGAAAGACTGACAAATAAGATCACTGAAATTGATGAGGTGTCCTGTTCTAATGAACAAGATGTGAAAAGCAACTAAGTCAAGTAAGAATTCCATTACCGTCATTTCTTTACAGGCATTTCCATACAGTATTTCTCGTCAGACATTTCCTAAAAGGCATTTCTTCAGGAACCTTTTTTAAAAGCATTTCCTTCAGTCATTTTTCTATATAGTAATCTCTTTTCAAGCATTTCTTTACAGTCATTTCCTCCCAGTAATTTCCTCACAACTATTTCCTTACAGACATTTCTTTGCAGTTATTTCTTAACAGTCATTTCCATAAAGACATTCCTGAACAGCTATTTCTTTATAGTCCTTTCTTTTGGATCAATTTCTTACAATTATTATCTTGCAAATCATATTATTGTGCTTTTTCGCCCTTAACATATCATGTTGCACAGGCTCCAGTCATAATTCTCAGGTTAAAGCAATTTGCATCATGTGTTATCAAGAAATTGGCACATCATGAGTTAGTTTCATTTGTGAACAACCAAAAAGTAGAATTAGTAGAATCCTCATCTTTGTCCGAATTTTATGGCATTTTTGGAATAAAAAAAAAAATGGGATTCTTTAATCAAATAGAAGAGCTGTAACTACACTTTGCATATATTGAATGATAGGGGGGCATGATTATTCATTTGATTTTCTGTTATGCTCTTTTTTATGCCTATGATCTTTCTTTCTTGACTAATGCAACAAAAAGTAGACACTTGGACACAGATATTCATTTTTAACAATCTGTTCTTTCAAAGAATGATGTTACCTCAATTTGATGAAGCATCACTGCACTTTCAATTTGTGCTGGGTTCAGATAAGGACTTCCATGTGCACTGAATCTAACATCCAGGAAATTTTCATTATCCATAACTGAAACAATCTCAACATTTTCTGATTCACTGTAGCCCAAAATTGAAGCAAGCTTTTGGCGGAAATTGTCATATTTGCTGTATTTTGCTGAAGTTGGTGAAGAACTTGATTTAATTATAAAATCTTCAGCTGAAACACCTGAAAATAGAACATGTGCCCTCATATCATACAATAGTTTCTCTGGTCATGAGAGGTGGAAAAAGGTTTTAATTCTCATAGTCATATAATAAATAATCATCTTGATTGTAACTTCTTCCCTTATATTCAACATGTCTTAAAAAAAAAAGGCCTTTATATGCCTTTATGTCCTCATATAAAAGCGAGTCATTCAATTAACTTTTTGTTTTGTTTGAAGTACAATTAAAAATAAAATGATTATGTTACTGTATGTTATGAATATCCCATACAAAATCAAATCTTTTCATATTGCATGTATTTGTCTATGTCCCTACTTGCAAATGTGAAAATACTTCAGGCTGTATGATCAATTTTAACATAAATGATAAGTGAGATGGATAAAGTAGGATATACAAGATGATGCAATGCAGGATACATGTACCTAACCAAAGAAACATTTTGCAATTTTTCACGATATGATGAAAATTGTTGTGAATTCTTCGAAGTTGGGAACATGTCTTCTCATGATCAATTTATATTGAGTTTTCACTATTTTCATATTGCTCCAGTTTTGATATTAAATGTTTCCATTATTCAGATATTCAATGTTGAGTGTTTCCCTTATCTACTTGTGTTGATGTAAAATGTTTCCTTTATTTACTAGCTTTCATAGTTGCTTGTTTCTATTACCCACTTAGTTTGATGTTTAATGTTTCTATCATTTACCAATTTTGATATTAAATGTTTCTATCATTTACCATTTTTGATGTTCAACATTTCCATCATTCACCAATTTTGATATTTCAATTTTCCCACATTTACCATTTTTGATGTTTCGTTTGTGATGCTTAACGTTTCCATCATGTAACAATTTTGATATTTCAAGTTTCCGTCATTTACCATTTTTGATAATTCAAGTTTCCATTATTTACCATTTCTGATGTTTAATGTTTCCATCATTTACCATTTTTGATGTTTTGTTTGTGATGTTTAATGTTTCCATCATTTCCCTTTTTTGATATTGAATGCTTCCATCATTTACCCTTTTTGATGTTTAATGTTTCCATTATTTACCTGTTTTGATGTTTAATGTTTCCATTATTTACCTGTTTTGATGTTAAATTATATTCCCATTATTTAAAATTTTTGATGTTGAACATCTCCATCACTTACCTGTTAGTCTCATTGATCCTGACTTCCAAACAGCTTCTTCCTGTAGAGATTTCACTGTTACAGACACTGTACATGTTTCGGTATTGCCCCATTTTTTGTCGTATACCTTTACCTGCATATTGAAAATTAAGAAAGTAAAATGATTATTTTTAAAATATTTCCTATGATTCCCATTGGACATTCAAAATAATTTTCAAAACAAGATATTCTTTCTGATTGTATTGGATTTCTTCCTTGACTTCAATGTGATGTCAATATTGATTATCTCAAAAACATGGAATACATCACAGAGGTTGATGGAATAGAGAAATATCATTATGGATCAAAACAAACCTTAAATTCATAAGGGAGACGACCCATATCTATATTTGACGGTACTCCTTCCTTCATCTGTATCATGCCAGTATCTTTTGAGACTCTAATCAAAGGGGAAAAAAATTAATTAATTTTTTAAAAATAAAAATAAAATTGATAACATTACAAATTGATACAATCATAATTATGTTCAATTTATATCTGGTGTTCAGTTGCATTTTGATTATAAATACGTGGCATTTAGTTCAACAAATCTGAACCAGCAGAGAAAATCTTTAAGAATCTTTCATCTCTTTAAATTAAATTGACGACAGCAGCAAATTACAGTAAAAATGCTAATTTATGAGAGAAAATAAATTTTAGAGAAAAATGAAATTGATGATAACTGCCTAAAATGGTAGCAAAATGCAAATATCTATTCTGATTGAAGTTTTCTTAATCATTCTCATTTTCAAATGAAAATAAACCATTAGTCTTTAATAAAATTAAGTAAAAGTAAAAAAAACTGGGACTTCATTTCTATCTTCTCCTTTATTACTTTCTACATTGAATGTGGATTGATTATCATCTACTCCAGTCCTAAATGTTTAAGTAATTTGAGCATTTAAAGGGAAACAATTAATTTGTTTGAAAAGTATTCTTTGTAAAAATTAAAAAAAAAGTCCCCCCCCAAAAAAAAAGACCCCTGAATCATAAACTAACAAAAAGGCATTACGAGAAGTAACTCTTCATGATATCAGGTGACAAGAAAGTAAATGTCTTGTCTGGTAAATCCCAGTCGTCTGGGTCTTCTGCATAAACTCTTCCAATTTCAAAGGGTTTGACAAGTCCTATATGTGAGAAAGAGAAAAATTACAGATGGATAATCAAAATAGCACACAGTCTAGATAAAACCACACCATCCTTAAATGCCCTGAAAAAAAATTGGAATGCAATACAGCTACACATACAAAGTCAACCAAAATTGCAATCAATCCCCCCCCCCCCCCACCCCCCTACAACTAGTAAATACATTGTACTAAAACAAAATCAGTAATAACATTATTGGTATGCATTATTGGTGTATTTACAAAGTCTAGTGTCTAGGGACTTCTAGTCCTATCATGCACATTCATTTTGTTTCATCATTGACCCACTAGAATCAATTTGGTGGACTATGTCATTCGATGTGTCTTGACATTCAGGTCTGGAGAAGGAATAGATAGAGCGACTAGGATTACCCATGATGGCTTGCACTTGTCCAATCGTAAACAGGTGCCTTGTAAGATAACATAAGTGAACCAAAGTTACTAGGAGATTAACAATATTCAAAATTGAAATGATAGATTAGATTCATCATAATTTATAAATGACCAACTCTCTGATATGACTAATGACAGTTGTTTAGATCTCCATTCCCGTGTCTGAATAAGTTGGCTATTCATTACTTGATTTCAATGGTTTAATCTTTGACCTAGACTCTCTTGGCCTTGATTTGATCCCCATAGAGCCATTAGATTATTTTGCCCACTTTTTCTGGACCTAGAATCACCATTGGTGCACTGTTCCATGTATTGTGACATTAAAGAAAGGGCTGAGTTGAATTGAGGAACAATGAGGAGCGATAAGTTGTGTTGAAACATGTGTCTTATGACGTTTGAGTTTTGATATCAATGATATAGTATGGTTACAAAGACTGTCAGAACATCACACAAAAAGGAATCAGTGAGCATGTTCATTGAATATATGCCCTGGTTTGTGGTCTACCACACAAGGGCAGGAAATTAGACAAAGATATAATGTGAAGCACTAATGGAACAATTAATGTTGAATGTAATATGTTGAAGATAGTGTTGTAGACTAATAAAATACTGCAACTGTTACTATTGTGTAGGCGAGTAAAGCGACTAGAAAAGGCAAAAAATGCCCCCAAAATATCCACCACAAATATAAAACATGATACACTCATCAAGCCTCAAAGCCACTGCTCCAATGGACATACAGATAGGACTGTCTCAGTAAAAAGACTAACATTCACCATCTAAAAACTAAATAAGGGTTGCTTTGATAACTACAAAACAGAAGGAAGAAAAAGAATGTAAGAAAAAAGAAAAGAAAGAAAAAAAACCCCTCTAAAATAAGATCACCTCCAAATTACAACCTTTTTATTCTGTTTCCCTTAGGGTAGTCTTTATTTTGGGTTGGGAGTTGGGGGTGGGGGGGGGGGGGAGGATAGATCTATTGTAGCATCTGACCTGAACAATTTGGAATTCAATAAATATGAATATTAATAAAGCAAAACAAAACAAAAAACCTAACAAAACAAACAAACAACAACAACAACAATATAGTGGGCCTTTTGCGTCAGTATTGACGATCTTGTAGCAACATCATTACTATGCCTGGGCTAGTATTTTTTCAGAGAAGTATGGGTGCCCAGCCACACTCTCTTCCCCTCTGATCATTGCCTTTTCTAACTGAACTCAGAGTAATGAACGAGTCAATAAG
>JBCJKE010438849.1:0-15163 GCA_039654525.1 Melibe bucephala | reverse complement strand
GTAGTAGTAGTAGTAGTGGTAGTAGTAGTAGTAGTAGTAGTAGTAGTAGGTAGTGGCAGTGGTAGTGGTAATTGCAGTGGCAGCGGAAGCAGCACAGTAGTATTGGTGGTGGCGCCGGTGGTAGTGGTTGTGGCATTGATAGTGCTAATGGCATTGGTAGTGACAGTGGTAGCGGTGAAGGTGGTGTAGTGGTTGGGTCAGTAGTAATGGTAATGGGTTTGATTTTTTTTTTTTTTTTTTTTTTTTTTTTTTTTTTTTTTTTTTTTTGTAAGTGATACTGGTAGGGGCATTGGCAGTTTGAAGTCGTTTCTGCTATGTATTTATAGAATTATGAGCATCTCCGTAATGAATGAAAGACCCTCAGGACTGTGTGGGGGAAAAAAAGAGCACACGAGAAACATGTTCCAGTTATTGCTAGCTGTTTTTTATTATTATAGAAATGTTCTTTGAATATATTTTCCACCAGCTGATTCAGGTCTAACTGTACCCCTACTACAATCAATAAGCATGTGCATAAAAAGTATGATCATTATTTAAGTAATGGCAAGCCAGGATGAATCCTGGATGAATAAAAAAAAAAAAATGGAATTTTCAGACTGATACTGATAGTGCATTGTACTCGCCAAGGTTGTAGGTTCAAATATTGGTCATTCAGCATTTCCTTTTTTCTTTTACCCTCCAGCCCCCAGTTGTCCAATTGTCCAAACCATGCTGGTCAGCCCAACAACTACTCCAGCAGTTTGAATGCAAGGAACAGCAGCGACCTTGATGGTGGCGATGGATCGCCAGGCACCTTGCCCCTGGCCAGCACCTTCCGACTGGACGGGAGCCACGACAGTGGATTCAGCTCCGCTAACAACATGTACAACATTAACTCCCAGAGGACTTCTCATTATGAGAGTACGGACCAACTGCGGTCTCCAGCAACGTCTGAACCTGGTGTGATTTCATTCATGCAAGCCCCCTCCAAATTAGACAGCAATCATCAGGGCTTCTACGGAAACATGGGCGATACAGAAGACGGAAACATGTACCATCGATATGGCAGTGCTGGAGCTGGTGGGCACACTCCTGGCAGGGGCTCGAACCTTCACTACGGCAGCTTGGACCGAAAGCAGAGAAACTACAAGCAGGACGTGTACAGAGATGTGTCTCCGATGAGGTTCAGGGGTCGGGGCAGCCAGGGCGAAATCAGAGGCGATCCGGAGCGGCTGGTTGGCACAGTGGCTCCGTCTGGTGTCATTCTGGAGGTTCCTGTACAGCACGAGTCCAACTATGGCTACCGCCAAGAAGCAGGTCACCCAGGACCCAGTCAGGACCAACTACAACAGCACCACCATTATGGGCTCAGCGGCCATGCCCCCCCCTCTCACCATTGCTACAGCCCCAGCCTCCAGGAAGGATCCCCCATGTTTCACAACGTAGACGTTTCTCACATTCACAAGAGGCAACCAGAGCAGGGCTTGAAGGCGGCTCACCACACAGCTTCTCAGCCAGTGTTCCATCGCATCGAACGCAGCATGTCACCCGGTAGAAATCTCCCATCTCCGGGACATCAGCAGCAACCCATGCATTCCTACAATGTGGAGCGGTCACCCCAGCCTTACCCCCCGTCCCACGCCTCGTCCTATGTCAGCGATGGCTCCCATTCCATCCCTGTTCACCATGTCAGCTCCACATCCTACACGCCACCTCCATCCTCACCCGTTTCGTCTTACCCCCCCTCTATGTCTTCGCCTTCCTCCGGGGCGTCCTCGCCACGCACGCCCATAGTACCGTCTAGTCACGCCTCCAGCTCCCTGGTGACTGTCACGCGTTTACAGCCCCACATGGAGGTGACGAAGCCGTACGAAACATCAGACTTTTACCGCTACAGCGAAAAGCTGAGACGCCAGAGAATCATTGACCAGTATCAGAAACAGCTGATCGGCACAGATCGCGTCTCTCGTTCCTCCACCCCTCAGTCGGTGGAGAGCGACGGCCATTCAACCTACTCAGGATCCACTTCCCATCACTCCCGCTCTTCCCCTAGTCCCCAATCCCACCCCGGCCATAGCTACACCAGCATGCCCCCTTCATCACAACCGTCATACTCGCGGGGACCAATTCAGGCGTACGGGCGTTCTGCTTCGGCCCCTCTTAGTTCCATGGGTCAGCAGAGATATCAACAGTATCCAAATCAGTCAGCACCGTATTATCCGCCCCACGCTTCCCTCCCATCATCACACTCCTACCACCAACAGCAGCAACAGGCCTTCCCCTCATCCTCCTCTCAGAACTTTACTCCATCCTGCGCCGTCTCATTTCCAGATGGGCAAGTCACGTCCTCCTCCTCTTCCTCTTACTCAATCAAGTCCCATGGGCCAGGGGTGCACTATGCTATGCAGTCGTCCTACAAAATACAGCAGGTCCATTCCTCCACTAAGCATACTCATTACCAGCCCCCACAGCCGATGACATGCAGGCCAGTTAAAAACCCGCCTTCCTTCAACAATTCAGAAGACTATAAATCTTGATTGAAATTGAAAAGGGGGGGGCAATTCTAGCTTACATTTTGTTTGGGATGAAATTGAGATTGACAAAGTTTAAGTTGAATTTTACATCACCTTCATATCCAGACGCAAGATTTTCCCTGCTAGTGCTAGCAAGATCTTTAGAACCAGATCTGAATTTTCCACCAAGATTTCAAAATCCTTTTATTTTTATAGAAATGTGTAGGGTTTTTTGTCTAGGCTCAGACTTTTTTTTTTCTGCTTTAAAAAAAAAGTGTGGCTTGTCACAAATTTTCATTTCATTGGACAAAATACAACACAATACAGTGACCCCAGTAATGGTAGTATTGTTCTACAAGATACCATCAAGCGCTTTTCATATTTACGCTGTTGTGATTTGAATTTTAAATGGTAAAATTTAAAAATGGGACAAGTTTTAGTCTCTATTTAATGCATGGGTTAGAGGTGTCTGTTGGAAGCAACAGGGGACTTCTTTCCTGGCTGTGCCATTTGTAATATAAAATGTCTGCTTGTAGATATTGTGAGGTTGATTGGTGGTGATTGGTGCCTCATAGCCATTATGGTTTGAATTAGAATTGTACTTATAAAACATTTTTTTAACATGAAAACCAAATGTTCTGATCACTCCTGTTTGTGAGAGGAGTGAGCGTCTTTCCAGTGAGTTGATAATAAACAGGAGATGAACACAAAGACAAGTTTGTCATGTAGTGTACTTCTACTTGCTGTCTGTATTTTTTGTGTGCTTGATTTTCCAAATTGTGAAAAAGAGAGGTGCACAAAGAGGTGATCTAAACGTAAAATTTATATTTTAAGAAAATATGATGCATTGCGTTTTTTGAGATTTTATGATATTTTCATTATAAATTCACGCTTTTCGGCGATTGAGGCTTAAACACCCAAATAATATTAAGTGCACTTTAAGTTTATGTACATAAGGATCAGATTGTACATCATTCAACTTGACCATTGGACAGTACACGTCACACAGCCAAATGCAGTGCTGGACCACATAACTCCACATTTTGTTTAAAAAAAGGAAAAAGAAAAAAAAAACCACTATTCATCCCAAAGGGAAATTGGTCATTTGGTTTTTCACTGAAAACCGAGCATCAGTTCCAAGAGCCCTGCTGCAAATGGAAGTAGATACATAAAAAACCCAGCAGATTCAAATTTGCAGTCCTAAAAATCATTGCAATTCTGATTCTAGATGCAAGTTTATAAAAACTCTTATTAGACTATTTTTCTCAAAACCCTAAAAGTTATGAGATAAAACAATGTCGCTCCATACCAACGATGATATAACATTTATTTATATAGAGGTAAGGGGAAACAGTAAGTCAGGCCAATTAGTAATGCATGCAGATACCAATAATAATAATGCCAATACACCCTATGTTATCAGGGAGGCACAAACTGGCCTCAACTTACAAGTTCAAGGCATGGCCTTGTATGTGTAACATTTATAAGTATTGGGACATGGGTCTTAGTATAAGCCATCTGATCAGTCCAACAATGACAATACCTGTTGTAAGCTTTCTCTTCTTCTTGTCTCTAACAACGACATAGGAACTCTGATGCTCTATATTTCCTTTTCCAAATTATGGAATACATTGGCATGGATCGAGAAAAAAATATTTTAGCATTAGTGTGACAAACATTATACATGTACAATGTTGTACAGTAAAGAAATAAAGACAGGAGCGAATTTTACGTACGATGTATTGATGGACCAAATGTCAGCAGATTTATTGTGTGACTGGCTCCTGGCAAGAATGTGATGGCTGATAATTTTAAATAACACATCAAAACCCATAATTATTTTCAACAAGAGCAGACAGATTACTATTACTGTTACAGAATATTTCTAGTGGATAAAGGTCATGTATATATACAGACATTGTTTCTTTACACATGAATTTGAATTAAAACCTTCCCTCTATCTGATTGTATTGCATTCTTTAAGATCAAACATTTAGGTTGAGACTTAACATGATCCAACATTTATGTTGAGACTTAACATGACAAAGCTGAGAAGACAAAACCGTCAAAGAGACTTTATTTAAAGAAAAGGCTGGGGCTGTTCAAAAATTGTTCAAGAGCCCAAACCAAAACTGGAACAAAAATTTTGAAAATAAATTAATTAAGATTTGCTGCAAGAAAAGTCGGAAGTGTTAGACCAAAGTTAGAACAAATGCCAACATAGACTATGCAGATGAATTTGTTCAGTCACAAGAGGACAAGCCTGGTACAATGTACCCACAAATCAGCATGCAAGATAGCCAGTGAATTGAACATCAGTCACAGTTCTGTGAGGCATATGATAAAGAAAGACTCAGTCAGAGTTAAAAGTTAAAGGCTCAGTCAGATGCTGTGAAAGATTAAAATAAAACGATCTAGAACTTTGCTGGACAAATTTGATAAACACCAAATCCAAAATATTAGATAAAAAAGATTTTACCTTGGAAATAGCCACAAATCGTCAAAATGACATGGTTTATGTTAGTTAAAAACAGAAATTCATTTCATAGAAGTTATCATTCTGCAGGCACTTGTTGGAGAGACAAGGCCGACATTTATACAACAGACACAAGGGAAACAAAAGTTACTCAGAAAATTATATCAATCTGCTTCCTGAAAAGTTGCTTATAGTTGCCATGAAAACAGCCGCCATCTTGGATTTCATGCTAAATATTTATGCATTTTCAAAATGCCTAAGCCTTTTTTTTTTTAACATTTCAATCTCAAATTTTACCAACTGGAATAATACCAAGACATCAACTGCTACACGTATTAGTTTTGAGGAACTTCCTTAAGTTAAAAAAAAAATATATATATATATATAATCTGCAAATAATTGATAGAAATAAGATATTCTTTCACAATTGTTTAATGCAAGTTGGCCAACATTTTACAAGATATCCTAAAAAAAAAAACAAGTAATACAAAAATGACAGAAGAACAAACTTTTGAGCTGAGATCAACCAGTGTTTACAAAATCTGCAATGGGCAAACTAAAAGTATAGGTCAGGAAGAATAAAAGATAATGCTTGGTAAGGCCTAGATCTCGAGCATGTGCTGTGTGTAGGTCTGGATCACTTGGGGAGATTCTTGGAATTATAATTTATAGAACCAAGTGGTTGGATGGAGAAGTGAGAGATGCGTGGCCTATGGATGCACATGCGAATGTATTTTGTAATGTAACAACAGGAGATGGGAGTTGAGTTATAGGGAAGTCACCATTGTCTATCGGGTGTTGCAGTTGCACTGTGAGAGAATCCCTGTGAAAGACAATTTAAATTTAAATAATTTAATGGCCTCTGGCATTGTAGGCCTGTTGGTGCATGTGCTACAGTATCCAATCGATGTGTGGCCTTACAGTAATCTTGCAGAGTACAAGTATTAATAGTATTAGTATTTAGACTAGGCATAGCACTGTTTGTTTAGCATGTAGGCCTGACTACAACTTCATTGTTCTGCACAAAGTGGGAGGGAAGAAGTCGTGGTGAAAAAAAAAAAGTTTATTTTAAACGAACTGAGTGCCATCCATGTTTACAGACTTTGGTTAGTTTAAATAATGAAGAAAAAAAAAAGGGACCAGACGAATGGTTTATCTTAAGCGAGTTTTTCAAGTCTTAAGTGGACTCAACTGTATGATGCTTCATTGAGTGAGGGAAGAATATTTATTGTTTCCAATTATCCTACTGGGCCCTGTTAAGTCAATCTTTTAACTTTTGACCCTGCCCTTGCAAGTCACAGAAGGTTGTAGGCCGGCTCACTCAGTGTGTAGTGAAAGCTTGTTGAGCTGAATACAGGGAAATTCTAATGAATATAGGGACTTTCTAATGTCTCTCATGGCCACATTTCTCACTATAGAACCTCATCCTTTTGGCATGTGTAAAGTCGAATGATCGACAATTCAAACGACCACCAGGCTTGCCGATACTGATATAAATATAACTCGGGGAGCTAAATGACTAAATGTATTACTTTTCCATCCACTTCATGGCAGTTTCATCTTGATTTTAACATTTTTCTCCCTATCCCTAGCTTGGAGAAAATTCATAAAATATAAATTATGCATAATACCATGGTTTGGACTGAAATCTTGTAGTTGTAGAAGAATGATTAAACTGTCTAAAAAAGCTTAAAAAAAAACCAAATCAACATTTTCATTGAAAATCACTCAAAACAAGTCCTTTCCCTGCCCTCAAAAGAAAAAATAAAATAGATGGGAAGACACCACACTAGACGAGTCAGCAGTATCCTCCTGGAAGAAAAATATCAGATTAAGACCTTTAATTGAAAGCGTATTATTTGAAAAGTATTCAACAGATTCTTGTAAAATTTGGTATGCAATGAAAAATAAGTGTTGAGTACACATGTATGTGAATTTTCATTAATTGTTGTTGGATGATTTAAATGAAAATAACGCCCAGCCCTACGCCACTAAGCAGTTACACCTCTTGACCACTTCCTCACATATAAAAAGTGAAACACAAGTAGCCTATTTATCTATGTACTGGTACTATAGTGCAATTTCAGTATGGAGTTAGTGTCAGAAACAATGAACAGAATAGATAATGAATGAGTCAACTCTTTGGTTAATATTCAATAGCTTTTTATTTTTATTCAACCAGAGACCTTAAAATGGAGTGGATGGCTAGTACAAGGACAAGTTGTTATGTTATAGATCATTAATTGTAATTATATACACATACATATATGTATATATGTATAAACATAAATATGTACAGTGAACTCCAGTTACTATTGATCCAATGTTTGATCCTAAGCTGTCTCTTTTCTTGTTTCTTACTTTGTTCCTATTTCTTTCAAACCAATATTTGAAAAGAAAAAAGAAACAATCAAACCTAACTTACCAATGGCCATTCATTCTGATACAGGTTTAGCCTCAATACTTTTGCCTTACACTTACAAAGCTGACATTCAAGTCCCACAATGAAGATGGACTAGCCACAGGCTCCTAGATCAAAGTGAATGATTTTTTATATTTTAATTTAATGAGAACAGAGGATCAAGACTGGGAGGCCATCCTTACACAAGTCAAGGTCTCTACATGTCCATTGTCAGGATTCTTACAACCATCACTAACATTTTGATTAGAAAAGAGTTTCAACTTTATGGTTAAGTAAGAGAAATCACGGGTTTGGTTAAAAAAAAGAAATTTTTTAATGGAAATGTTAAAAGGTCTCGATATGAGTTTTTGCCTAGTATGCAGTTTGAGACAGAAGGATGGGAATTGCAATGTAAATAGAATTACATTTTTTACAAAATGGATTAAGTGGTGTGAATATCTAGGCAAAGGAAAAAAGAATCTAAACAAGAAACAATTACACATAATGAGGCATACCGGTTCCAAAGATTACTTCTGTACTTCTTTCAGGCCAAAAACATAACAAAATAGCAAGTGAGGTGTATGTAATGAAAAAAGTAGTTTCTCCAAATACAATATGTGAAAAGAAAAAAATAAATACATTATCAGCTAGATGAAGTCCTAACAAATATGAATAAACATCAAGTAAATTACAGTACCCTGGCCAACACAGATAAGGTTTTAAAAAGCTTGCATAATAAAATAACAAATTGGTTTACCAGGTGAAGTAACAGTGAAATACAGAAACATTGAATTATCTTCAAGTCATTACGGTACTTTGGCGTTACAAATGGCAGGCTGGTAGAATGTGTGCAATCATGATTAAATCATACAGTAGACAAAATTCAACTTTTGATCTCCAGCCCCCATTGGCAATGAACAGTTGAGAGAAAAATGTGCAGACTGATGTTGCCATCTATCATTCTTATTAAACTATTATTAAGGAAAAATTTGTAACAGTCACTGAATTGTCATCGGTTGATTCTCATGGGAACATGATACCCGTGTATTACCTACACCATCACGTTACAGTCAGTGTTTGATTTTAATTGTGACAAATTTCTAGTATCAGTATTTACAAATAAAAAAAAAAAAGAAAGAAAAAAAAAAAAAAGACAAGACAAAAACATGGATCATCATGCATGAGCTTTTGATTTAGACCAAAACTGATGTCCATTTCCACAGTCTCTATTGTTGATTGTTCAGCTGGTACTAGAGCTGATGCCGGAGAAAAGCTAAAAGCAGCCATCTGAGATGAAAACTTGCAACATTATCTGCAAAACACCTACACTGGTATATCTGAGGTGATGTCTTCAAATTTCACAAAGACAAATCAACCAATACTTATTTTGCAATACATTTTACATATATTCAATCTTCCAATGTGAATCGTGTTTACGCAGCTGAAGACAAGATCATCTAAAACTTGAGGAAACTTGTAAAACAGACAGTACTAGTATACAGATATATTGGTGTATCCTAATAAGGTTGCAAAAAACAAAGAGCTAGACGAATCATTTTGTCCAAAGATATGAAAAGAGTCCAGTTCCATCAAAATGTTTTAAGTCAAAGAAGGCAAACAATACACTATACAACCACATTTGAAAACTGTCCACTTCTGACAAATGATCGATGTTCTTTTTCAGTCTATATTAAAAAATACTGGCACTAAAAATTTGTCAAGATTAACACAAAACAATGTTATTGTAACTTGTGATAGTGTTGGTGTAAATGTGTTAACAAATGGGGGTTGGAGGGGAGAGAGAAACAGGTCACTTCAATACCCTAGTCAATAAAAGTTGACCAGAAAAACAAGGCTTTCACTGTCCCAGTAGTAATACGTTTCCAATCACAGTCAATGTCATGTAGTTGAGAAAAAAAACTTCATTTTAGTTACATGCAGGCATTAGAAAGCAAAAACAAATTTTTGTAAACATGTTATCTGAGCTCATTTGCTACTGAATGATTTTATTTCTTTATTATTATTTTTTTGTCCCTTAACAAATTCAAATTTATGAAAATATCCAATATAAAATCCCTGAAAGCAAGGCTTATCAAGAAACACAACCAATAGCATGTCTGATCACATCATTACACCTTCTAAACCACACAGTCTGCCTCCTATTCATCGACTCAAAACAAAAGAGCAAATCACTTTCACACAAGGATCCCTTTCACTCAAAAAAATTCTGTGGTATGGTTGATAAATGAATATGAGAAAACATTGTTTTTCTTCTGTGTGCCAGCCAATGATAAATAGGAGAGTGATCACGCAAATTCAGCCTTGACTAAGATGGTGAATTCATTGACGACTTATCATTTAAAAAAAAACAAAAAAACACAACAATAAGACACTGTCCAATTTACCATTGGCACCAGGCGAAATGGCCTTTACAGCAACATCAAGCCGAGTCCACCTTCGAGAAGGTTGTGGACAAAGCTGTCATACTATGTTCTCTTGGAACATTTGGTGTAAAGAATACCATTTCAAAATTAAGAATGGTAATTTTCCTACTGCTTTCCTCATCAAGAAAGAGATGTGGCTTCACACATACCAATGCATATTTTGCTAACCTATAACATTAGCATGACAGCATCATTTGGTCTTATGTTTACAACTCCTGGATAAAAATAAACCAACAAACAAACAAAAAACACCAATCTAAACTGAAATAACCAGTTTTCCATTTTCAGTGAAACCAAGCATCTAAACTTGATGAGGAGTTTAGCAGTAGGAAATTAACCTCAGCAACCAGTGATTTCGGCACTTTCTCCACTACTTTTAGTGATCCTCATCGTAGTGAAGGTCTGAAATGAAAAATGGGACATTGAGTTAGACTGAGAAAATCATTCATATTGTGAGAGTAGTCAACTACAACTGTTCAAAAGAGATCTGTAGAACTAGAAGCAAAAAAGGAATGAAATCTATCAAGGAATCCTTCACGTTCTCTAGAAATAAAACAGAAAATGGTGCTCATTTGGGAAAGAAGCAGAAAGCGTCAAATTTCAAAATACCCCATTTTAATACTTTTAATGAGGTTTAGGCTTATAATATCGTCACTGAGCTAACATTTTGGCCTAAGTCATATTTGGTGGTTCCAAGAAATGTAAAAAGAAAAGTTTCTTGACATCGCCGAAAATGGTATTAATGAGTCATAATAGTTTGGTTAACTATAATTTGGGTATTAATTATTGCCTTTTGTCTTAAATGTTTAAGTTAAATGACTTAGGCTACTTTGTGTCATTTTTTAATTAAATGACGGGCTATTCTGTGTCAACAAGCCCTTGACCAAGCCAAAATGTAAATGACTTAGACCATTATTTTAGCACACTGACATTAAGTAATATTGTACACCCCCTCCATTTTGAATATATCCTAAATCAGAAGATGACTGCTACATGAAAAGAACTAAGCTTTACAAACATTTCTCTATTCCATTGTCAATAAGACTTGTATACAATGCATAAGGAACATTTTTCAACAAAAGAACAATCTATTTGCTACTTTCTTCTTTGCTTATTGTTATAGGTGTAAAACAACAATACACCCTCTCTGGATGTAGAATGATGTAGAAAGTTAATGTTATTACATATATACAAATCATAGAAATGTGCAATGTAGTATTGTAAAATATTGCGTTTTAGATATATCTAGTACAAGCCAGACATCCAACATTATAATGTGAATTAACAATAAATTAATAATATGTCCAAAATAACTTTGAGAAGTTAACAGAGGCGAATGGGGAGAGGAAAAGAAAGGAAAAGAGAGGACAAGGAAGAGAAAATAGAAAGAGATATGGTCCGGATGAAGAAAAAAAAAAGTTTTATCTTCTCCGTCACACATATGCTTCCCTATCACTCACCTCACTGCAAGTAGGATGGATGCCGATGGTGGAGTCAAAGTCAGCTTTGGTGGCCCCTTTCCTCATAGCCACAGCATAGCCCTGAGTGATTTCACCAGCGTTGGGTCCCAGCACATGAAAGCCCACCACTCTCTCCTTTGGAAAAATACAGAGACCCATACATAAGATGTGCATATACACCCAACTTTGGTATCTTACCCAAAACCTATTCTACAGGTACTGCTACTGGTATTGATTATGATAGTCCATTCTATTATTGTTCAAAGTAGGTAAAGGCACATGGCTCATTTTGCAAATTTTGCACTGTTCTGATAATTGTTCCATATAAAATTCTAGGGATCTACCTTGGATATTTTTGCAATGTGGTCTTTCTTCTGAATGAAGATTAAAAAAATTTATAAAAAACCAACCAAAAAGCAAGAAATACGTACAGTGCAGCATGCATTTGTCAAACTTGTTAGGGAACAGAAATAGTTCAAGAAATCTGTGATTCGAACATGTGAAAGCACTAGGTGATACTGGAAACCCTCATAACTTATACTAATAGTTTAGTAGGGCGATATAATATTGCAGTTATGTCCCTTCTTGTCTGTTCTGTGAGGCGTTTTGGTTTTTTTTTGGGGGGGGGGGGGGGTTTAATTTCAAGAAAAAGAGCAATTAATTTTCTTTCTGTCATTTTCCTGTCAAGCTACCAGTACTGAGGATTGATATTTATAATTCAAAATGTGAATGTCAACACAGAACAGGAGATCTATCTAATAATAATGGGCTACAACAGCTAGGCCTATATGTGTTAAGTACTACATGCAGTATAAGTATAACGGAATACCACATTGGAGAGCTCAAAGTGAAAAATAAACAACAAGATAAGTTAAAAAAATGTCTCCACTATAAAGACAAAACAAAACAGTAAATTTTCAGGTTTAAACCCTTCTTCAGACAATAAATAATAAACTAAAATAGAATAAGTAAACAAAAGATATCTAGATCTAAATACAGAAAAAAAAAGCTTAGCTTCGGTAAGGTTGTGCATTACCTTGATGACGTCCTAGTTGGAAAATGCTAAAGTTCAAAGTAAGTAAAGGTATATGTAGTACTATCATAGGCGTAGTCCTATTCCTATCATACGTTAGCATAGCGTAGGCCATATTTTTTAGATACCAAAACTAGTGTGACGACGATTTCAAGGAAGAGGTAGTCTATGACAGGCTAGAGGTGTGTAGTCAGTTACTACTAGTAGAAGTAGTCGGCTTTTCACAAAACTGGTACCGAGCAACATAATATTATGTCAGCATGACATGGGCTATTTTAAGTCACTTGTTAGTGGGCTTTTCAAACTACTAGGACGAGAAAAAATTGTTGGTACTACTTGAACAGCAGGCAGAAAGTTCAAGGAATCCTTGAATAGGTTCGATTAAAGCGTGAATATCGTCAAAATGTTATACAATTTCAGCACAAGTCATATGCAGACAAGAGCTTTCAAATACATTCAAGATTGACACAGGCGTAAAGCAGGGATGTATTCTGTCACCATTTCTGTTTGTATTAGCCATTGACAGGATAATGAAAGAGTCAGTAGAGAAGGAAAAGATGGACATCAGATGGATATTTACTGACACCCTTGAGGATTTAGATTTTGCTGATGATGACGTCTTGTTGTCCCAAAAATGTGTAGATTTAAAGAACAAAGCACAAGAACTCTCACAGAATGGCAAGAAAATGGGACTTAAAATAAATGCAGAGAAAATAAAAACAATGAGGATATATAACAGTCTTCAAGAGATTATAATGATTGATGAGAAAAGCATAGAAGATGTCCAGAACTTCACAAACCTGGGAACTAAAATCTCCCATAATGAAAACACTCAAACAGAAATAAATGAAAGGTTAACAAAGGCCAGAAGGGCTTTTGGTATACTCAACTCAATCTGGAAATCAAAATCTCTACAAAAACAAAACTTAAAATTTTTAAAAGCAATGTCTTGGCAGTTCTTCTGTATGGTGCTGAATCATGGAAAGATACAGAAGGTATCTGTTTTTTAGCTTGATGTTTTTCAAAACAAATGTCTAAGACAGATTTCCTAATTATTTTGGCCAAACAAGATATCAAACAAAGATCTACTCAAAAAGGCATACATGGAGCCACTAGCCACAACAATAAAGAAATGAAGATGGAAATGGTAAGGACATGTTTGCAGAATGGAAACCTCAGAGGAGAACAGTAGAAAGAGAAATAAAACAAGGGTGGACATAGGGAGAGGTCGGAAAGAAAGCAGAAGATAGGGATCTTTGGCGTTCCCCTGTGTCAGTCTTATGTGTCACTGTACACAACAGAGGAGAAGTAAGAAAGAAAAGCGTGAAAAAAGTGTGAAGGAAAATATTTGGGACAATGCAGTTTGTTCGAGGAGTCCATGAATTCAGTAAGAGCGTGTTCGACAAATATGTGCCGCACTGTATATATACATATATGAAAAGCTTTTCTTTAGATATCATACCCTTTCCTTCTTTAGACAGATGAGCTTGGCATAGCATCTATTCTCAGGCTTGTGTGGCACGGTCCACTCTAAGGGCATGAAATAGCTGTGGTAAATCTGTTACAGCAGAGGCAAATGGAATACATGATATTAGATCCCTCATCAATCTTAACACAACAGTTACATTAGAAACACAGGCCACATGTAAATAAACATGTTTCTCAATACTTTCTCATATAATATTCAATACAAAATATTCTGGCTCATTGCAAAGCAAGTACTTTTCAACAAGACATAAACTTTAGCATGGCAAATTTTAATCAGAGTCAGAAATGATTACTTACCTCAATCTCATCTTCTCCAAACTTTTCGATGGCAGCTTCTTCAGAATAGCCAATGCAGCCATATTCTAAAGGAGTGAAGACGGTGGTTGGAACATTGATGTAGTCAGTCTAGGGGAAGATAAAGTGGAATTAACCATTGAGAGGTTAGAAGAGAAAAAAAAAAAATATATATATATATATTTAGAGATGAAAAAACAAAAGTAGACATGGGTCAAGCTGTAAAGAATGGCCCAAGACAGGAAGGAGTGGAAAGCCTTTGTTGATGGCCTGTGCTCCAAAGGGAGCTGAGAGGCAGAGAAGATATATATAATAACAATAATAAAATTAAGAATAACAATATTAACAAAGCCAGACTGAAATAAAAATAAACCTAAACAACCAGCAAAATAAATTTTAAAAAGGGATTGACAGAAAGATCCTATAGTATTGAAGAATGAATTAACTTCAGCTAAATGAAAGTAACCAAGCAAATCTAAAATTAAACCTGCTAAGATTAAATCCGTATAAATGTGGGGAATAAATTTTTGTCTTGAGGAAAATCAGGAACCTACGGGTTATCACAGATTTTAATCAGCCCTTGGATTATCATGTTTCCCACTTGAGAAAAGTTTGTCAAAAAAAAATTACTTTATTTGACATCATATGTTATTAATAATAAAGTTAATTTGCCGGTAGGTATTGATAAAATGTGTCAAGATTATCATTATAGAATAATGAATCAATGTACTTTTATTATGGTTATGTATGGTTATTTTATTAAGTGCATATATTGATATTTGATACTTTTGTAACTACTAGGGCCAATGTCTTTGCAATATAACAGTTTCAGGTTTGGTACATACGCAATAGGCCTCAAGCTCTCCCAAAGGAAGGCACACTATATAATTGAGTATTATTGTTATATTTTACCAATATATTATGCTATCCACAAACTTCAATACTATCCACAAATTTCAGAGTCATGACCCAATAAACTGTCTTGGCTATGAGATGAAAAACAAGACAGAAATTTAAGGAAAAAGATAAAAAAAATTTCGGCCAATTAAGATCATGAAAGTAATTACTAAACAAA
>JBCJKE010438738.1:0-15167 GCA_039654525.1 Melibe bucephala | reverse complement strand
CCCCCCCCCCCCCCCCCCCCCCCCCCCCCCCCCCCCCCCCCCCCCCCCCCCCCCCCCCCCCCCCCCCCCAACCCAGAAATGATCCCAAGAAGGTATTAAGGATGTGACGTAACAGAAATCATTCCTTTATTATTTAGAGAAAATCCACCCCGAAGATAAACCCATAAACCCATCCCGAAGGTGTTCATATTATATTTTCAGAACAACATGCAATTTATTTTTAAACTAGAAATAAAGCTTTTAATAGCATTTTCTTTTGAACTTTTGTATTTGAACATGAAACTGAATTGTTACAAAGTCAAGTGCAATATGAAAAATTGCATTAAGAGCAGTATAGTTCCTGGTTTTTAACCTTTATCTCAGAATAGCGACTAGCACTTTTTGCCCTGAAGTTTGCTGATATGTGAGTTTGCTGATGCATCACATATTTGCAGGTAAAAAGAAATGCTTTTGTAATTAGTTGTGTTGTATTTTCAGATAGTCAAACAGAAAGATCTCATTGCTAAAATTATGAAGAACTTTCTTCCAACTGCATGGAATCCTCAAGGTATGTCATTTTGTGAAGTAAGATCTTTATTATGACATAAAGAATTATCTTTATTAATCTCTTATATAAATGCGACTGATAAGAACATCTGTAGATTCTTTTTATAGACTGTAGACTTGCTAAACAGTACCAAGAATAATTCTAGAGGCATGTAAATGTGTACATAAAAGTTACCTTTTTGATTGTCTTAAAATGCTCTCTTCCTCTCTCTTTCAGATCCAAATGATGCGGTGTCTAATGTCTATGGCTTGCCTGTACCCTCAGCCCTGAGACTTGTCAGGTTTCTGTGTCAAGCTGGTCGTCATATCACAGCTTCATTGGTAAACATTTGATTTAAGCGTGTCTGTTTTTCTAACCAAAATTTCTGTGCTGAAAATCGGTGATTTAAAACATTGTAAGGAATTTTCAATGAAATTCATTTATATATATACATGATATTTTATAAAAGCTTAGATTTTTAATCATCATATCAGCAGAGTTTCTTTTTGTGGGGCTATAGTGAAGACCATTAGTCTATGCAAATATGATGCAGAATTCAAATAATGAAAAGTCACTATATGAATCATAGAGTATTTTGACATGCTCATATTTTCAACCATTCAATCAACACGATATATTAGCTATCATGTTGCAAGAAATTTTACAACTGGTATATATATGTTTGTTATACCCATGTTTATCCACACAAATGACCTTACAACTTTTCTTCAGTCATGGTGTGAAACAAGATTGGAAGTTTATGCTTATTTCAAAATGACCACAGCACTCTAGATTTATTTTTTAAAGAACATATTTGATTGGTCTTTCTTGTTAATTCCCATTATAGAGTTGTCAATAATTCACAATTCATTTTGAATTAAAATGATTGATAATTGTCTAAAGGTCTTGTGATATCCCCCCCCCCCCCCTCCCCTCCCTTTTTTTTCAGATTGCAAATAACCACCTACTTACAATTTTGCTGAGATATCTTGCTGTTGATATCAAGTAAGATGATATTTGGATTGATTTATAATTAGAAGACCATGTATATTTTTCATAAATGTTGTTTTATCTCACCTCTTGTCTTTGAGATATTTCATTTGAAATAATATTTTTGAATGGAATCATTTGAATCATAGAGATCATACACATTTTCTCGCATTATGATATCAATTTAAATCAATTCCTTTAATTTCTATTTGTTTTCAGAATGGAAACTTAGATGAATCTTTGATGTTTCCATAAATTTTAAGAACTTGTACTGGAGAAGAAGCTATGAATTTATATGTTTTGTTTCTTTTTTTATTTGTTTTTGTTTTATATTTTATTTTATTTCATCAACAGTGGTTTGCATTTACCAATGTTAGAGGCGTCAAGACTTCAAAGAGAGGCTCTAGGTGTATGGAGAGTTTGTGTCACTTATGGTTATGGTCTTCAAGTATTTTTGTATGTTGCATACATTTTCAACACTTATTTTTTCTGTTCAATATAGCTGATTGAATGTGTATGTTTTCATCCAAGTCTTTTTCATACCAAGGTCATGTAAAGGCAATTTGTCAAGCAGTTTTACCTTTTATCCAAGGAGATGGTGAAATCTTATTCTTTTGTCCAATGAGATGATAAAATCTTATTCTTTTATCCAATGAGATGGTAAAATATAATTCTTTTATCCAATGAGATGGTAAAATCTTATTCTTTTATCTAATGAGATGGTAAAATCTTATTCTTTTATCCAATGAGATGGTAAAATCTTATTCTGTTATCCAATAAGATGGTAAAATCTTATTTTGTTAATCCAAATAAAGAGAGACCTCATCACTCAATATTAGATTAATATACAGGAGAAATTAGTGCAGTTACAAGAGCAGCTGCAGCAGCAGGTGCAAATAGTGGTGGTGGTGAAGGTGATGATGGCTGTGGTTTTATTAGTGATAGTTGGAGTGGAGATAGCAGTAGTTGTGGTTATGGAGGTGTTGCTGGCAGTGAAATTAGTGGTGGTGGTGGTGGCACTGGCTGGCAGTGCTAGTAGTAGTAACAATGGTAGTAGTTGTAGTAGTGGTGGCAATGATAGTAGTAGCCATGGTAATAGTGGTATTAGTAGTTGTAATGGTGATGGTGGCGGTGGTCCTATTTGTGGAGAGCTATGGATAACTTTGTGTTTTCTTTTGTATGCAGTGACCTTTTTTCAGAAAATGTCAAGCAGATTAGCAAACTTGAAGAAACATGGTGTGGTGCCCCGGTGAACAAGGATGTGGAGAATGAGGCAGGTTTGGTGTGTGTTGTGGAGAGGATACTCTACACCATGGATAAACAAGATCCCCAACAGAGGCAGAATGAAAGGTATGGTTCCTTGCTGTTTTGTAGCATTTACATTGCCATCACTAGTTATTGGCTAGATACCCCGGTACTATTCCTAGTTGAAATTTAATGTACAATTATATTGGGTTATCTCCTTTGAGGTTCACCTAAGAGCCTGGTCTGCCTAAGAGCCCATGTTTTTTAATTTCCCAAGGGATGTGCTCTTGGGGTGGAGAGTACTGCATCATGTATGAGCATTATCAAATATTTACTTGATGTTATCGGAAATAAGATTTTATTTCAAAGTTCTTGGTTAAAGTGTTTGAAAGCTCTTGAAGTATTGTTTCAGCAGTGTTTGTATGAATTAATGGCAAATGGTTCACATTCATTTAACAGTTAAGCAAGCGATTTCAGAAGGAAATATAGTGAATTAGTAATTATCAGGCTAGGAAATGAATCCCTAGTTTCTGAATAAATGAAGAGCATTTAAAGAATATTTGTGCATGATATAAGTGTAAATCTTATTTGCTTGTTCTTCTCACAGCCACAGTCAGCAGTATGAATTGCCTGGTCCAGCAATCAACTGGAGTCATGTGAAATGTTTGTTTGAGCCAATCAGGAGCTGTGTCTTTTGTATGCTGAATTCCATAGGCCAATCCTACCCTGCTGAGGTTAAAGAATTTGATCATAATTAGTTTGGTATCATAGAGTTGGCTTTTATTTTGTTGATAATTTTTATTCCATTATAGTGAAGGCTTTATGTAAATTAAAATGAAGCGGAAAATAAACATCTTATTTAGCACATGTCCTCTTTATAGTGGTCTTTGAACTTCAAAAGAGGTAACCCAACAGACCTTTTCTTATCCAGAAGCTGCCTCAATTCCCTAAGGAGCATATAGAGGTGCGGCTATTTTAGAGGTGCATCACCATAGTACATTGACAAGATGCTCCTTGGCCTATAGTCAGGTGTATTTGTACACTTCAGGGCATGTGAGTGGGGGGCGAAAATGCATGTAAAAGCTTTTTCAGAGTTTTCAACATCACACCCAACCCAATAACAGAATTCATACATGAAAATTCATGGGCTTTAGCACACTTATCTATTGACTAGAACACAATGCCTTACAATATGATGAGCTGTGTCAGTTTGTTTTACTATTGTTACATCTCATTGTTATTATCACCAAATCTGCCAAACCCCATGTTTGATTAATTTTTTGACTCTTTTTTATTTGCCAGTATCATCAAGATTTTTTAAATCTAATTTTGTCTTTCAGAAGCAAAATCTGACCTTGCCAACTGTGTGTGTAAATTTTCTTTCATCATTTTACGAAATGGAGGAAAGACAGGTACATGTACTTTTTTGGGTTTTTTATTTTATTCATTTTTTTAGCCTTTTTTTTTAATTCATCCTCTCTCCCATAATATTATGTTCCCTATCTTATCTTGAAAGCATATTATAAGTCATACTATTTCTGTCTCAGGCCGATTTTGATGTTCTGTCTCGAGGAGAGGATCTGGAATCTTTGTGTCAAAACTGTGTAAGCCCATTTCTTTCATCATTTGGACTCACTGTCTTAATGGATAACCTGTGGTGAGTGAAATTTCCCAATGGGAATCATCACATTTTATACGAAGTTGGTTTGGTATTTATTGATTGCCTAAAAATGATCTTTTGGGATATTTTGTTTGAGATGCAAATTGCAATCTTCTTTGAAATCTACACTCTTGCTCTAAATACATTTACTCTCATTGTCATGAATATAGTAAGAAGTCTTAAAAAATAGATATCCTTTCACTGACATTCCACCCTGAATTAAATCGACTGAATTTTTGTTAATTCGCATTAACCTTACCATGATTTATCAACAGTGAAGATCATTTGCACAATGTTACTCCTATTTTTATGTGATTCCTATTTGAATGAGTCAAAACCAAATCATTTTGTGTATATCATTTCAGTCCTTATTCCAACATCTTATCTGGAAACCCAACCCTTCAAGAAATGTCACCAAATCTTCCATCAATGGGAGTCTTTTGGACTTTTTGTCAAGAGTCAAGCATTTCCAACAACAAAGACATGAGAAAGCTGAATTGCCCGGTTTTGAGAGAGCATTCTCCCTTTGGATTTGTTGTGTCCTTGTTTCGCTTAGTTTTGAGTATGTGCAAGAGACACAAAGCTCTCATTGAGAAGGTATATATAATGCTAAATTTTTGTTCTTGTAGGAGTCTCATGGAAGTCTCTAATGAAAAAAATAGCTGTTTTTTTTTTTTTTTTAGTTTTAAAATTACATATTAAGCATTTGGGGTGAATTTTAAAAAGTCAAGTTTCAATTTTCACTTTTCTCAAAGTTAATAATGGATTATGGATTGTTTATTCATTCTATTACAAAGGCACGTGACATACTCATGAAAAAATCATTTAAAATCGTATGGGACAAGGTCAGAAGAAGATACCAATTCATGACATTGCAACTTGCATTATAAACATTTACCAAGCAACTACAAAGCCACAAAATCATAATTAAAATGTGCTTTAAAAGGAAGAGAGACACTGTGAGGCATCTCACGAAAACATATACTTAGTATAACAAAGCTATTGCATTTTGGATCTCCAAAGTGTGCGTCTTGGTAATTTTAGATTTTGTCACATTACACACCAATTTTTTCAATACTTCATCATTTGACAGCCAAGCTGCTATGAAATTTTAACATCTTGAAGGGAAATAAAAATATGGGAATCTATGCTTAGTTTTTCATTGATTTTGGCATTTGGCCGCTGCTTTCAGCTTGCAGTCATTATGGTGGTAGTCACACCAAATATTATCACATCACAGAAAATTGTAAAGAAACATTTTTTAAATGGAACAATCTCTGATTTACTGGATATCTCTTTGGTAAAAACTCTTGATAAATAGGAAATGCCCCTATGTGTTTGATCTTGAGAAAGATGTCTGTTCTCACGACAATTGGTCTCGATTTGTAATGTTTTAAACTGTTTTACAAAATGTTATTCCTCAATTCGTTACTTCAATATTTGGGATCATCATTCAGAGCGGAACAGTTTATATTTCATTGTTATGATTTCTTTATTTCAATATTTCAGTCCTAATTTTGGTGTCCCACATCACATCACATACCTGTATCATGGTCAAGAAAACCTGAACAACCCAAAACTTGGTCATCAAACTGTCTTAAAATAGTCATCAAACTGTCTTTAAATCATGATTTCCATAAAGTTCACACCCTAAGGAATAATTTCAAGTGGTTCTCAATACTTTTTTGATCATTTAATTTTGTTGCTGTTGACAAGGCACCTTTCGAACTTATCTCATATGCAATTGAAGTTGTTTCCTGAGGGCCTAAGAACTTGTTTATGACTCTTACAATATGGAAAACATTATAAAGGTGTATAAGTGAATGCATTAGTTGTATTGTTGTTTTGGTTTTTTTTTCTTTTTGTCCTTTTTTTTCCAATAATATTAGCATCTTTGAAGATGCTTTATGATACTCTTATGATTTGTAAAGAAATTTCTTATGGGTGCGGTGGCATTTGTGCTTGCAGTCTTCAACTATACTTTAGTATAGGGAAATTCCATCCATTTTTGTGTATATTCCTCAGCTTATCACTCCTCTCGTGAATAACTCCAGTATTCTGTCATACATGCAAAAAGTCAGTCAGAAAGCTGATTCTACTTACAGTATGTCTTTTTGGACAAGAGTTGAAAATTTATTACAGTACTTGTGGTTGAAATGTTGTTTGTTAAAGGTAAGTTCCTAGAAAGTTTAATTGAAAAGGACTTTGGCCTCATTTCCCTCATGCCATATGATGTATTCACTGCCCAGTGAATAGTTCAGACGTAATAATTAAGTGATATTGAGATTTTGTAAGACTCATTCTTAACATTTTCCACTCTGTTTTAGTTTCTATGGCAGCTAAAAAAAAATCGCATTGAAAATATAATTTCTAGAAAAATTGTGGCAAAAAAGTATAGTTTATGGCTGTATTTTCATTTGTTTGGGTGACTTTGTCTCAAAGCAATTGAGAGAAAAATTTTGACACAATTTCAGGAGGAATTTTTATAGACAGATAGTGGCTAGTAAATACGAAAGAGACATTTTTTGTCACAAATATTACCTGTATTTGAAAGTAATGCTTGTTTGAAAAAAAATTCAATGCTTTTTCCTAGAATAATGAAATATTTTCTCTGATCACATGTTTTCTATCAAGCCATGTCCAGATATGACTTTGGCACACCGAGTTGCCTTGCGGCTTCTTAGTCGACTACAAGAGGGAGATGAATACTTTGTTCATGATCTTTTTACATCTACAATATTTTCTCCTTCCTTCATCAGGTAATATAGTGGAGTTTAATTGGAAATGACATGTGACAAGCAAATCCTAGATTTTTCTTATCGTCTTTACTTCTTTATTTTTTTTTATCCTCTGTTGTTTTTTCATACTTGCTAATTTTTGCATTATCCATTTTCACTCTTTAAATTTAGATCTTTTTATCCCATGTAATTTTTACATAAATATTCCTACTTGATGACAGAAAAGGCTTTATTTAATATCAATAGCAATAGTAATGACAGTATTGATACTGGTAATGGTAATAACACACTGACAATAATTACAGTGAAAGTAACCTCAACTTGTTATGTGTATGAAGAGATTGATCTAATCTAAAACGCTCTAATGTGACAAAATAAACTAGATCATTTTTTTCCTTTTGTTCTTCAAGGGAAGGAGACGAAATGCAATTAACTTCACAGGCATTAGAAAACTTGAACCTGTCAGAGACGCTTTACTTAATGAGTGCAACTCAAGAGGAAATCAATGTGTCTAAGAGCCAGCTGCTGAGAGAAGCATTTACTTGTCTGGCAACTATCCGAGGCCATTACCTTATGGCCCTGGGTGGAATGGAAAAAGTCGTTATGCAATCCAGGTCTATACACCCTTCTTGTTTGATTTTTTTTTTCTTTTGTAATAACCTTTGATCTCAAACATCTTGATTTTATTGTTTTTATGTTGTTACATCGTTTATGAGGTTTTTGGTGGGGGTTTTTTAAGGGGGGAGAGAGAGAGAGGGGGGGGGGGGGGGGATGTTGTTTTTCAGATTTTTTTTTAATTACTTATATAAAATATAATTTAAGGTATTCTTCCATGTACTCATTTTTATTTGATTTTTGTTTTGTTTTATTTTTGTAGCAATTTCATTGGTTCCTTTTTATGATGTATATATATACATATAATTATAATAAATATATATATATATATACATATAATTATAATTGTTCAGTTGTCCATAGAGCCGTTGAAGGGAGGTTTCTACTGTACATAAAGCTTGATTTCCTTCCTTAGAGAGTTCAGGTTCTTCAGCACAAGTGATTTTTCTCAGCATAAATTTATAACTTAATTTCAAGGACTATTTTGAGCATTGAAGCTCTTCTATTGTCTCAGTTTCTTATGGATGTGTTGTTTGCTGTGGGGGACTTTTGTCTTTTCTTTTTGGGAATGCTTTCTCATGATCCTTTTGATTTTGGCTTGCATTAACCTCATATCTCCTGGTTGTGTCCTCCCAGGAGCCTTTATTGTGGCAAACCATCAGCAATTCAGTCACAGATGTTGCCAAGTCATAGTGAGAGTGTGATGCCGAAAGACTGGATGTACTTACCTCTCATACATGTCTACAACAAAACTCAAGAAATGTGAGCTTGATTTTCATTGTTGAAGGAATTAGAATTAGGGTAGAAACAGATGGCCACTCGACATTGACAATCGGAAACAGACATTTTTTGTTTTTGTTGTCGTGGGTTGTTTTTTTTTACAGCACTTGACTAGCATCAGAAAAACAGCATTCCATTTCACACACCGACCTGACTTTTTTACCGGAACTTGACAGAAACTTTTGGTTGACGCATGCACCATCGAAAACATCAGTCTCTGATCATCAGTATCATGCAACTGCTTGTAACTACTCTAATTCCCCTTTTGAATTTCATGGTATCTATGTTATGTAAAAATCCTTTTCATATGTTCTGATTCAATATGTCAAATTAACATTATAATAATATATCATATCCTTTGTCACATTTTAGATAATTTTTTATTCATGTTTTCATCAATCAATTTTTCTGATGAGATTATATGAGAAGGAAGGGACATTTTTTTTTTCAGGAAAAATGTCTCAGGTGTCAGCGTGTCTAATCAGGATATTTCAATGGTAACCAGTGTTCTCCAATGGAATTACATGTATGAAGTGTTGCGGCCAAAAGAAATTGATCATGTGTCTATTACAACAAAGATATCTCGAATTATGTGTGCTTTTCTGGCAGGTAAGAAAGCTGTGGTAATTTCATATTACACCACTACATGTTTCATCAATTTTTGATTCATGAAGAAAGAAACATTTTATTCTTTTATCCTTTCTATTAATCTGTTACCTAATGTAAGATAATTTGATCTTTGTCAGTCATAAATGCTCAACAAAAAAGAAAATATAATATTGCATATTAATAAATTTATTTCTCTGTTTAATTTCTTTCTTCACTCACAAAATTTTAGGAAATGACATGTTTTTGGGGAAGAGAGTACAATCATTTTTGGCGGGTTTGCTCAGGGAGTTTGTTTCTCCACGGCATCTCAGTGCATTGAATTTTGAAGAAAAGGTGCCAGGAATTTCATCTTTTTATGATTTGTAAGTTGAATTACATTACAATTTATGTATAACACTTTTGATATGTCTAGTTTCAGTGTTCATCCCTCTTTTTATGCAGGCATAATCAATATGGTCCTTCAGGGATTTAAAAAAAAAAAGAATGCTTCACTAAAAGATTAATTAAATTATCTTGTTTTAACCCTTTGACCTTTGTATTGTTCAGCAAATAGTCTCACTACTCCCTCAATTCTCATCAGAGTAAAGTGGGCCACACATGATCACACTTGTCTGTGGCATGAAATGCTTTCAGTAGAAAGGATGTGATGGCATGATTAAGTATGGTGAAGATTGATGAAACTGGGTCAAAATGATTATGATGTCAAGATTTTGCATAACTTGATGAACTACAACTAGTGGTTGTAAATTCATCACCCAGCCATCATGCAAGATGCTTATTTGAGCTGCACAAGGGATGCTATAGGTTCTACCTGAAAAAAAATGGAGCTTTTATATCGTGCAATATCCACTAAATGTGGTCAATTTTTTCATACTTGGGTATAGGTGCTATCTTGTTCATTTCTTGTGCATTGTGTGTGGCGATGATAAATACGTTTATGCAAAATAAAATCTGGTCATTCTACTAAAAGCATGTTATGCTGAGGATAAGTGTGATTGTATATGGCCTGCTTAAGGTCACTTCAAATATTTTGTCATTATTATTGGTAATCTTTTATGCATCTCTATTACTATTATAATTAAGTTTTTGATCTTTTTCATATTATACCTAATGTTGGCATTTCAGGTACCAGGAGTTTTTAGATCATTATGAGAGTGTTTCCTTTGGTGATCCATTGTTTGGACTTTATGTCTTGCTGCCTTTACAACAAAAGCACAGCTCACTCTACAGAAAGGCAGTTTGGGGTGAACGTCGGAAGCTATTAAGGACCCTGAGAGTGACATTTCAAAACGTGAGATTTTGGTTTCAAAATTTATCGTAGGTTTTGTTTCTTTTTCATTTTCAATTATTTTTGATTGTTCATCATTGACTTATAAATTTAAGGTGATCAAGAAATATATGCCGTAAACAGTTGCCTCAAAAGAGAATTTTAATGTAGGTGTTGAGTTGAAGGCATGAAATATGCAACTCTTTTGGTCATATGAAGTTACAGAGTCGAATAGATATTTGTCAATTAGAAATAGCATTAAGGGCTCAAACAATGTAAACTGGTCATCTACAAGTCGCCATTCCAGCTAATGTAAAAGTTGGACCTAGGAAGTGTCCAAATTTTACACACTGAGATTCGCTGTACATCTGTATGACTCACACCATTGTCAGCCCATGTCATAACTGTCCTCTATAGTGTATTTTCTGCCTGTTTTTAGCACTGCATTGAAATTAAGCTAGCTATGGCCCAGTCTTTTTGTCAAGATAAAGGCAGTGAGAAAAAGACAAGTCCTGTATTATGAAACATACAACACTGATTCAAACCATATTGTAATCAACCAATGTGTGCAATATTGGCAATGATAATTAATAGGTTATTAAAGTTGGGTTTGTCATTTTTTTAACTTGATAAAGCTGCTGTACGTTTTTATTATACATAATAATGTTAAGATAATGTTAGGAAATCATGTTTTATCTTACGTCAAAGGTATCTGAAGTAGGCTGTAAAGAGTGGCGGAAGATAATGCTGTAGGATATATTTATGATTTATTATTATTTATATTTAGTGCTTTGCACCATTTATGTTAATTATCATATATATTGTTATATTGTTCTGTTTTCTCAAGTAGTTGTCATGCCTGATTAAGATCGTTTATAATCGTTGAGTACCATTCTATGTTTTTCAGTGCCTGATACCAGTTGAAAATTTCCTTGGGGCTGGGGAAGAGGATGTAGAGCTCTTACAACTATATCTCCATGCCCTTGTGAAAAATGCAGTTCAGCCCTCCTGGTCTCCCATCATGTTCCTTGTGGCTGTCCATCACTTGAATCGTTTTCTCTTTGTCACTTATGATGATGGCAAAAAGGATGTGCGAGATGGAATGTGGAAAGTTGTTGTAGAAAAATTACAAACTGTAAGTAAAGTATTGTTAACAGATGATATAACACGCCATTGTCAAATAGTATGGTTTATACCATCACTAGGATCAATTCTTTCCTCTATTCATTTATAGCATAAGAGGTTCAAAGCAGATGAGGATTTGATAGCATCTGTGGATTTAAAAAACATTTTTTTTACTTTTTCATTGATGTCTGTCTTATTGTGTACTTTAATTTTCTTCTCTCTTATTTTTTTTTAAAGATCACCACTGATGGCAGAGTTGTGAAATTCAAATCCAATCAATGAATTAACCATATGTATTCTGTCTATCTGTCCACATGCACAAATGTACAAATATATTATTATTATTAATATATTTTCCTTTCTTTCCATCCAGATGTCCTCTGTCATCCAATACAAGCAGTTCAACGCCAATGCTAATCAAGGCATGGAGCTGTATGATGAACTCCCTGAAAATAGGAAAGCCATTGTTGAAAAACACATGGCCAGTAACAAGTAAAGATCAATTCAACTGTTTACTCATGGCAGCAAAAGCCGGCATCTCATGCTCTCTGTAAACGCTAACTTACATACTAGTTACTTGCGGCTGTAGCTCTCTTAGAAATCATTGCTATATATATTCATTATGCCTGTATTGATGGAAAAAGAGGAAAAAATCAATTTTACAGATAAAGAATTGTTGCAAATGAAGTGAGAATGTTGATTACATTAAGGTTCATTCTGAATAATGTGGTATGTTGTTTGATTTCTCATTGAAATTGTCCCTTTTGTTATTCTTCTGATGAAATAAATTTACCTCATTCATTTTTGCAAACATGCGTTCTCTTTAATAGGCCTACTTTAATGTTGCATTTCTATTGGTTTATGATATCATGTCTGTTTACATTTGTTTTGTTTTGTGTCACATTTGGGTTCTTTTCTCAGGCTTTTTTTTTAGCTGTATATTATGTTATTTTAGGTATGTAATTATATATGTTTTATTCTTTATCTTATTTTAGTCCTATATGATCCAGTCAGAAAAGATCAGATATTTACTATGGATGTTTCATCCAAATTTTATAGTTGTCCCATCTTAGCTGAAACATGGATCCACATCTAATCTATCGATCTATCCATCCATCCCCACCCCCTACCCACCTCTCTTCTCCCCCCCCCCCCCCCCCCCCTTTTCCCCCACCCCATCTCCAACTGCTCTCTAAGGTGCCGTTCGGACCTCCTAACATTTCTATTCTACCTCCTTCCTTGTCTGTCACTACATCTACATCCTTCCAAAATTATTTTGTTCATAGTTTGATGGTGTTTTATTGCTGAATCAACACATGTAGTACGCCTTTTGGTGCCAATGTTTACGATTTTGTAGCACTGTTATTGCAACGCCTGGGTTAGTACTTAAGAGTAGTGTGGATGCCCAGTCACACTCCCTTCCCCTCTGACCTTTGCCTCCTCGACTTGAATTAAGAGTAATGAATTGGTTTGATAAAATCAGACAAGAAGCTCCATGGTCAATGATGTTTGATGACGACATTCAGTGATAGATGACTCTAGGCAATGAGTCCAAGGAAGAGATGGAGGTGTATTCTGAAAAATGGTAAAATGCACTAGAAAAGAGAGAAATGGGGGTCAGTAGGAGTAAGACAGAGTACAGTATAATGGTCTAAATGAGGAGGAGAATAAAACTAAAAGCACAATTCTATTAGAAGGCGAGGAGAGGGTAAATGAGTTTAACTATGGAGAGGGTAGATGAGTTAAACTTAAGTATTTGGGATCAATGGCCCAGAGTAGTATAGGCGTGCATACTGCGTGATAATAAAATAATAATACCGTAGATCAAATTATTTCCCATTGTCCTGCCGTCTAGCTTTACTTTTTATGTATAAACCGAAAGTAGTTAACAAGAACAAGCAAGAAGGATGTATGCCCAATGATCGTACCCCACTAAATAAAGAAACAAAACAACAACAAAAACGCATCCCTCTAAGGAAAAGAAACCACACAAACAACCCCGAAACAAAACATCAAATCAAACAGTTTTGTTTTTTTTATTGTTACATGTATATTGTAGCATGTGGGCAGCGTGGTCTAGAGATAAGACGCTCGGCTCGTGATCGAGAGGTAGCGGATTTGAAATACGCTGCGGGACCTTGGGAAAGGTTTTCCATGTATACCACATTTCCCTCACCCCACTCAAGTGTGATGAGTACCTGGCCGTAAACAGCGTTATCTTCGTTCTATGAAGAATGTATTGTGCTTAATCGGCAGCATAACGTTCTATCTTGTGTCATTGTGTTCAATGTTGCTGTTGACTAGGGACCACTTGTAAAGCGCTTTGGGCACGTTTAGTGGATATTGCGCTACATAAAAGCTCTATTTTATTAAAGCTATACGTGCCATTACATATTATCACACTGCTGTTGAAAGGGGAAATTACTGAACGTATATAAACACAGGCCAACCCCCATTGTTGACTCGTCAGAGTGCCCAATCCAATCAACCGATCTATTAATTAATCCAGCTGTCAGTGAACTCACCCTACAGCCCCCACCCTCACCAGCCGCACTCTTCTTTCCTTCCTCACACGTGCCCATCAGATCATCGAGGTTTACAACATCCACCCATAGTCAAATCACACTCTTGTTCTCCTTCTAATTCTAAGGCGTTCAACTGAAATATAATTCATTATATTGATCTTCTCATCCCACGCTACCGGTCATCGATTTTTCATGTTCACTTTCTGTTCGGCGTAATGGAAGTGGATGAACAAACCAGAAGGAAAACAATGGCGTTCAAACAAAACAAAACAATGCAGAACAAAACAAAAACAAAACGGGGAAAATCGAGTCACAACAACAAATTATATAGATTGTAATAGGTACTGATGACTCTGATAGATCTAGTGTTTATGCATGTGCACACACTAATCCTAATACTTATTGTGATTATAATACTACTATAGCGCTGATAGCTCAGTGGCTAGGGCACTCGACCACCAAGCAAAAGGTCGGGTTCGTTCACGGCTGTGCAAGCTTAAATATGAAAACCAGATTTTTCGGGATAGGTTTCACCGCCTCCTTGTCCTGTGATAGGCAGGATAAAATTAATGAGTCCATAATCACATAAGAGACTAGGAGGTCCCAAGTGCCTAGAACATTCGGTTGCTAAAGTCGAAAAGAGCAGGCCACATCGGCTGCCGCCCTGGCAAAATTCAGTCATTGCCAAAAATTCTTTCGGACTCATTCACCCCTACAACCTCTTGTACGTGACACAAGTAGGCCTAGACAGTAAGAGATAACGATCAAAGGGGACTGGAGTGTGGCTGGGTATCCATACATACTCCTCTTACTCGTAGAACAGTAGCCCAGGCGTAACAATGTCATTGCTACAAGATCATCAACATTGACGCTAAAGGCCTACTATCAGTGTGATGGAATAATAATAATAATAAACAATAATAATAATAACAACAATAATAATAATAATAATAATAACAACAACAGCAACAACAATAATACATGTAATAACAACAACAACGATGATGATGATAATAATAATAATAATAATAATAATAATAATAATAATGGTGATGATGATGATGATGATGATGATAATAATAATAAT
>JBCJKE010438516.1:0-15178 GCA_039654525.1 Melibe bucephala | reverse complement strand
CCCCCCCCCCCCCCCCCCCCCCCCCCCCCCCCCCCCCCCCCCCCCCCCCCCCCCCCCCCCCCCCCCCCCCATTGCTTCCTGTGAGAATTGGGTTCTAAGGTGGAGAATAATGTAATTGTAAGAGTTAATAATAATAGTAAGTAATACAAATTACAATGTACAAAGTGGCCACAAAGTCAAGCAGTATAGTGTACAAGTACCAAGTACAACAATGCAAGGGGACCATTATTCGATATATCAGATCTCATCAAAGGAGGACATTTTTCACTAGTCAAACCCTTTTTTCAAATGTTTCACATAACTTTTTAAAAGAAAAGCAAACTTAGCGGTGTTCCAGTGGACTTCATCAGTAAAAACTTCTAAAATTAATTGCCATTGAGCAAGAAGGTGTGGAAAAATTTACCAGTCTTTGAATTAACAATTAAAACTAAAACCAAAAATGAGTTACGTTCTCAAAGACTACTAAATAGCAGTAAAGCAAGTAATCCATTACAGATGTTTTTAGAGTATTGGTCATAGGGCTCGAAACAAGCATTCATACAGATTTCCAAATTGCAAACGAACTCTCTAAATCTAAAACAGCTCTTCAAGGCATTTGACTTGTTTTCATACCTCCAAATCCTAGTTATTTTTCATGTAGATGGATGGTAGAAGAACTTTATGGCCACCCTATATTAAGAAAGGGGTAAATCACCATTCAAAAGATAATGGAATAAATCACACTTTATATATTATTATATACAGTATAAAGATATAATTTATACGATCAATCCAAGAGGTAGACAACTTTTCCACTTCGTAAATTACGTTTCCTTAAGTCTTTTTTATACAGCATCTTGATTTTTAATACTTACTACATCTACTTACATTTATATGGCTATGGTTGGTACCAATGACTTATTTTTGTGATTTTCAAAAAAATGTCTTAAAGTTAAAGAAAATAATCAGTCAAAATTATGAAAGCATTCCTTTGTAAATTTCAAGGAAAACTGTATCGGACATTGTTTTAAAATAAAAGAAAATTATCGCCACCTTGTCGTAATGACAGTCCCTTTCACAGAGCAAGTTAAAAAATTCTTATCTGTACATGGATTTTGATAATCATGCACTTGTGGAAAATATTACATATTTTATATTTAATAAAGTGTAGCAAAAAGAAAAACAACAAAATGCACTGAAATTTGAAAGTACATTTTCTATGCATGGCCAGAAAATTGCTTTTTTGTGTGTTTTTGGGTGACTTTAAATAAAAATGTGTGTCTCAGGGATTCATCTATAATTTTATAAAACTTCTCACGCTCCCTTTAATTAGATTAGACTAGAACTATGCTGATTTTTATGCAAAACCAATAGCAAACAGTGTAAATAGTCTCATTCAAAGTTCAGCACTTTTTGTTGTTGGTTTTTTTTTTTCTTTATTGCCTACCCGATATATATGACTTGATTATGTTTTACAGATTTAAGTTATATTACAGCAACTGCATGCTTGAAATCATAGCAAATCTTAAACATGTAAAGAAAAGATGTTAGTCATACATTTGCTCTAATTACTTACATTTGCTCTAATTACTTGTCTTATTGCTTTTCAGCGCATCAACAAGAATACTCAGTTGACTGAGGCTGTCAGCTTTTATGAAGAAAAAAGAGGAGGGTGAGGAGGAGGAGGAAAAGGAGGAAGAAGAAAAGAAGAAAAAGAAGATCTACCTTTAATTCAACTCATTCAATCAGCTTTTCTCTGGAGACTACACTTTTAGTTATATTAAAAAAAAAAAAAAAAATTATTGTGCAATGTGTAACAGAGATAATGAATCAATGTAACACAATGTAAGCAGTACAATTCCAAGATTTGTTTCTGATTTACAAAAGAAAGGACAAAAAAAAAAGGGATTTGGTTATTTAGTTAACTTATCTTCCTTTTGCTCAGCATTCACCTTCAGCTTTTCAATTACATAAAATGTTTTCAAATCCTTGCATGTTGCATGAAGTGGTTGCTGAGCTTATGGGATTGCAAGACAAGGTGTAGAGAAATCGCTGTTATTGTTATACCCAACATTCCATTGATTATCCCCTATTACCCAGTCCAGGTTTTGTTACCTGGACTTAAAAAAGACTTATTCACTATTATTTCGGAAAGGGACTTAAAGAAGACTAATTCACTATTATTTCAGAAAGGGACTTAAAGAAGACTAATTCACTATTATTTCAGAAAGGGACTTAAAGAAGACTTATTCACTATTATTTCAGAAAGGGACTTAAAGAAGACTAATTCACTATTATTTCCGAAAGGGACTTAAAGAAGAATAATTCACTATTATTTCAGAAAGGGACTTAAAGAAGACTTATTCACTATTATTTCAGAAAGGGACTCAAAGAAGACTAATTCACTATTATTTCAGAAAGGGACTTAAAGAAGACCAATTCACTATTATTTCAGAGGCCTTTCTAAATGGACTCAAATGTTTGTAGATTTTTACCAATAAAAATAAAATCATTATTTTCAATTGAATTGGATCATTAACGAAGAATGGTTTTCTGATTTTCAGTGTATACACAAATCCACAAACTCACATGGTATGTGGCTTGTATTGGGTTATTAACAGACAAAATCTGCTATGCAAGGGAACAAGCATGGATCCTTACTAGTGAGTTAATGAGTAAAATTCAGAAAATGTAGATTTCTTGCTGATGCAGTTTTTCAATAAAAAAAAATAATAATGTCATCTTTTAAAAATGTAACAACAACAACAACAACAACAACAATAACATAAAAAAAAGAGAAATATAAAATAAGGGAATCATGTTAAACAAATTAAACATGTCCATTATGGCAACTCAAGTTGGTAATACAAATTCTAAAATAAGTAATACCTTAATAAGAAATCTTACAATGCCACAGAACTTAATAAACTGTGAGGCAGTGTTAGACTACCATAGATATAATGTCACCACAAATATGCAACATTTATAAATAAAATGCACAATATGTTGATGCAAAAGAATTTTCTTACACTTTCGATTAAATTAGGCTTAAAGCATGATTCATGAAGGCCCACTAAACTAAATACATTTTTTGCTTTGCATATGAAAAAGTTGACTAGTATCTGGAGGAGCATTGCATCAAAGGTGCATGGTTTTAAATCTAATACAAATATTATTTACTTTATCATATTCCTATGCATTTGATAAAGCAAGAATAAAACCAGTGACAATTAAAAAAAAAAATAAATAAATAAGCGACCTTAGTGGTAGGCAAACAATGACCACCAATTGCCCTTCAAAATTTAAAAAAAAAAAAAAACTCACTTGGCCGCACTTCAAGACAAAACTGACAAGGTGTTTATAGAGGGTGAAAAAAAAAAAGAAAAGAGGAAGAGAAAAAAATCTTTGAGACTAAAACATTAATAGACAAGATGTGACATACCAGTGTGTGAGTAACCATTTAATGTCATTGATTTGTTAAATTGTTACTCCAAGATAGACCCCATAACCCCAGAGAAAATATTTAAAAATTAAGCATTGTTAAAAACACACATACATTTCTTGTCATTGTCATTCTTTTTCAAGCAACATGTTTTTGGGATGACTACTGTAACAAGTAATAATAATATTTTGAACTAGATGATATGTGGAATAATAAATTTCCTTGGAACACATTCATTGAACAAAACTTGATATGGACAGGAAAAGATCTTGCAAGATTGAACTGAACAGAGAAATGAGACAGGTAGGCTTCCGGTAGAAAGCAGTTTCATTAGTTTTCTAAAATCTGATCCATTTTAATTATTAATTAAATTAATTAATTAATGATTATTATTACTATTATTATTATATTATCATCATCATTATTATTATTATTATTACTATTATTATTACTATTATTATTATTATCATTATTATTATTATTATGTAAAGTGCTTTGATCTTGTTTTTAAAATGGAGTAAACGCTTTACAAAATTTTTTTATTATTATTATATTTTATTATTAAACATATTCCATTTGTTATAACAATTATAATACAATGACTGTTTCATGAATGTTTGTCTACCAATCCAATATTATGATACCATATGAGCCTGAATAGAATGATCAAAATGCCATTACCTTCTCCTAAAACTTAAAATGAAATGCCTCATCTTATATAGGTTTAAATTCTTCAACCTTAAATGTTTGGTTCATTGATTGCATTTAAGGTGCAATTGTAATTTGCATAGAGGGTTTACAGGGTTCCTCACACTAGGTTCATGAAAGTTTCATTATTTGAAAAAAATATGCCCCTCCTAAATGAATTTTGAAAAGTAATCAGAATATAATGATTCAGTTCAAACATGAAAAAGAAACAGTGAGATATTTCTTCTTTTCCCGTTTTGTTTGCTTTCTTATCCTAGTACCTAATTCATGGGGAAAAGGATGAAGAATAAAGATAAATGAAATAGTTATAACCATAAAATTATTTCTTATTTCTACTTTGTTTCTGTTTGTTTGTTATTTTCTGGGGGGTTCTTGTTGTTTTTTTTGTGCAACATCATATTTTAGCACACTGCGCTGAACAAGCAGACATGCCAAGTTATAACAATTGTATTCAAGTACAAGTAATGCTGTTTGAGTAATATGAAATGAAAGGACAGCCACAAATTTGAACCAAGGGGCTGAATGATGACAACAAATTAGATCCAAGACAAACACAATACATGTATTAGTTGACTTCTCATGAAGATCTAAAAATAAGGCAAAAATAAATGTACGAAATTTAATCATACTGGGACTAGTACTCTAGACAGACACACCAACTGCCATCCTAAAAGTGAACACCGTGGATCTATAGATATATTTTGGATCCCTTGAAAGCCTAGACTAGAGAAGATTTCTTTTCTTCATATACCATTGCACTTCTATCGTGTTTCGCTGAGAGCAAAATTATTGTATCTCCATTTTGAATGAATATGGACTGAAAGGTGTTATGATTGAAGCATTGTCAAATTTGCAGTCCTGAAAATCATTTTTAGAAATAGAATTCAAACCTTGAGAGCTACAGAGATAATAAAATTGCTTTGTTTTTTATTGTTTTGTTTCGTTTGTTAGCTTTCTTGTGGGTCGTTGTTTTTGTTATTTTGTTTTTTGGGTTTTTTTTATTCTGATTTGAGAAAAGGTTATGAAACTTGAAAACTACATGTATTATTTCTCAAAACCTGAATTTTGGAGATACATGTATAACAATTTTTCTTTATACCATATATATAAAATACTTTTGGGACCAGATTGTTATTGTGACTCATGATTATTAATACTCATGCAAAGAGACATATATATATTTATATACATGTTAAATATAAGCCACAGCAATTATATACATTAGCTATCAACTGTAAATTAAAGTGGCATGCTATGATGAAAACAATTGGGTTAGGTTGAAGCAGATGTAATATAAATTAGTATGAGATCAAATCAAGATCATGACAATAATAAATAATACCACATGTAATTAACCCCAAGCTTAAATTAAGGTATACTAGAAAACCATCACATATTAAAAGGTTTGTTGTTGTTGTTGTTCCTCTTTTTTTTCAATTTAGCATTTCACAATATATACCGGTATATAATATAATGCAAGTGAAATACAATCCATGCTATGAAATAGATGATGCTAGGCATTTTATTTTAATTAAAATCTCTTGAAGACTGATACAGAATACATTTAGACCAAAAAAAAAATTGTTTAAGTAACATTTGTCTCTTGACCTATGCATGTTTCTAATGCCAGACAGATGCAGCTTATTAACCAACATTTTAAATTTTCATATAAGAAAAACTATTTAAAGTAACAGACAGTGCCTTCAATTCTTAAAAGGGAAAAAAAAGAAAAGAAACACAAAGAAAAGAGACAAGTTATATTGCAATGAAAAGTAGACAATGAAAGACAAAGTATTATGTCCCACCAATGACCTTACATCTTGGTACAGACCTTGTGTTAGAGCCGCAATGAAAGACAAAAGAGTTCTATGGAAGCATTTTATAACCACTACTAGACATGACTTGAAAGATTTAAAAACTGTTCACTTAAATAAGATCTCACCATGAAATTTACATTATAATGAGAATTTCCAGACAGGCAAGAGCTATAAAACAGATAAGCATTGACACAACACATCCACGAATGGAACAAATTGACAGAATGACAGGAGAGACCCAACACCTTCTTTCCTGATTACATCACATAAATAATATTTACACTTCTACAACCAACCAAAATAGAAATATGCCCCATATTTCAAAATAGAAGAAAATATAATTGATTCAAAACTCAAGACCGTCAAAATGTCTTTTATAAAATAGTATCGCATATATGGAAATTGTAACCAGGACAACATTTTTTAAATCAGTACAGTATATTTTTCTTTTGGGTCTTTGTTCATATGATGTCCTTTTTTCTTTTTTTTTTTTTTTTTTGTTTCAGAGCAGCAGCAGAACATTTATAATTTGTTAAAAATTATGCTATCCAATGAACTCGCCAAAGTTATCTGCATAATTCTTCCACTCTTGATGCCATAATTAAACATAGATTTGTCGCACATAGAGGAATACAGGAGAATTGATTGTGAGCTTCAGAAATCTTCTGCACCTTCTACGCAGAACAAATGATTATATTAAACGAATATTATGCTAAGCATGACTATCTTCAAAAAAGATTTAGAAATATTGTACATCCATAATCAACAAAAAAATCAGTAAGCTATTTTGCACACTGGTTATGTTGTTATGAATGACAAACTGGGATTTTTTTCTTAGCTAAAGCAGTTTAATTTTTCTTCTATGTCAAAGGCTGTTTGACAATTGAATTATACTTCTTTTTTTTTTTTTTTGGAGGGGGGGGGACTAAAAGCCAAAATCTTTTCATTTAATTCTGTAAAAATCTGCAATTCAGCTATGAACCTGATGAGATGTCTAAGCAACTAAAAATTGGATTTAGACATTCATCACTACATAGAACAAATAAGTGTACTTTAGTTGTATGCCACTAGGGCCCCTAACAACATGGACTAATATTAGTGGGCTGATAGCAATTAGAGGTAAGGTCTAGCATGGTGAAATTACATTGGAGAAAATAAAATGTGCTGAAGTTTAAGGCACCATTAATTTCTTCGATTCTTGAAATAAATCTCAATAAAAATTCGCAAAGATTATTTGTAACTCATCAGCAAAATATGTCTCAAGTTTTATCAACATCTTATATACAGGAAAACCGTCTGTTGAAGATGCCCCCCCCCCCCCCTACCCTTCTTCAAAGGCCAATCTGAAAAGTTTTATTACTAATGTAAAAATTAATTTCATTAAAGATGCTATGCAGTTCTATCCCTGGATAAACCAGACACTCATAAACCCACCTGTAAAATCAGGTTTTGAATTTCACTTTAGGGACTAATTAGTAAGTAAAATCATTCACAAGGATTTTCATGAATTGCTTCTCAATGCGCTCAAATACGACTACTAAAATCGAACCTCTAAACTTTTGTATGCGCCCCGTAAGGCTATGGAACAGGTCCAGTGTTTTGAAACATATTTAATAGAGTAAACTTTCTTGGTGGAACATGAGAGGTGAAAGCAAAAGTAGTTGTTTAACTCTCAGAATCTACAATTACCAAGTGGTTTTTTTTTTAAGTTGAGTTTATTCCTTTCAAATCCACCTGAATCTTTCAAAATGGCATTTGACTTCATAAGGAAGTTCATATATTCTTTGTGTCGGGAAAGAAGTTAAGGAAAAGTAGAGGTAACTGTGATAAGATATCAAAATTTTTTTACACACACTATGAAACCAGATTAAAAAAGAGTGTGTGAATTTTACTTAGGTCACCGTGAATCATAGAAAAACATAGTGCCTTAAAGTTCAACTCATTTTTTCATTTTCTCACACCTTATATATTAATGTGATGACAGTAGAATGGACACCATCCTCTTGACGAGTCATGCAGTGGGGGAATGTTTCAAAACACTTCAGAAAAAAGCAAAGTTTGAGCACATTTGGTACAGGAAGCATGAAATTACCCACATAACCACGAACAAAAACCCACACAAATTAGGAGACTAAAAACTCCATATATTACGTTGTCATGGTTCCAATAAGGAAATGTCAATTTTCTTTTTTTTCGTTTTTGGCCTTCACATGCAGCACTTTTTAATAAAATACATAATACATCACAGACAAAGAGCCATTTAGTGTATACATTATACAGTACTGTCAAAAGATTAAATGATATACCTGTATGTTTCATATCTCAATAAAATTGTCATTGACCTTAATACGACAAAGTGCAGTGTGGAAAGAGTACCAATAATACAAGATACAGGATTCGTCTTTACCTTTGTCATAAAAACATTCATCATGAGACTAGTTCATTGAGATATCAACATCTACTTGTCAGATACGTCCTTCTTCCTTTTACAGTTATATAATATACTCAGCAGAACCTCAAACTTCAGCTTACTAATTTAGACCTGACTCAATCTTCTTGCCTTGTCTATATTTAAACAAAGTCATAGCTTTGTCCCATGGCAAAGAAGCACTCTACGCTAATATCAAATCTCTTTTTCTAGATTTGTCTGCTGGGCCCTTAAATACTGTGTGTACAACTGACGTGCATGATGCAGAACCTGTTTGGCATTGTGCCTGCGAACCAAGCGGTCAAAGTGCATAGCAATTTCCTCATAGCACAGGCCTGCCATGATAGCATGTCTGTGCTGGCTGATGAGAGTGAAGCACAGAAACATCATGAAGGGATTGCCGGCACCAAACTCCTGGGGTGCTGGCAGTTTCGAAGGTTCACAGACATGGCCCTTTTCTGGATGGGTGCGGGAGCCTGTTACAACAGTAGAATTGTCAGAGCCCTCACTACTGCTGTTTGAGCCGGTGAGGGAGCTCCCTGAAACGCCATTTTGGCCAGAGGAAGACCCGGCCTGCGACGTGGCATCCGAAGAAGGGAGGGATGTAGTAGATTTTGTGGGAGAAGAAGAGGCAGAAGACTCATGCAGTTTTGAATTGCGTTTTTTAGGCGATGACAAGAGTCTCTTCATGCTACGAAAAATTCCTGTGGTAGAGTCAGAGGTACCATTGTTGGGTTTTCCGTTGGGCGTGGCGTGAGTACCTACAGAAGGTTGCTTTGAGAATTCTTTTGGCGCACAAGTGAAATTTGGATCCATCCCCGGTGATGTTTCTTGAATTTGAGCAGAATTGTTTGTATCGGATGCAAAGTCACCTTCCTCACTCTCACAAGAAATTGATTTTCCTTCCTCACAAGACTGCTCATGGCTGGCGACAGTATCCAGAGAACACTGAAATTGTTCTTCCTCCTCGTCCCCCTCCGTGGTTCCCCCCACACTATCATAGTCATCCTGTGCATAGCTCTCATTGTCCAATTCTGATGACTCTTCATGAAAATGGTCTTTCTGGACGCAATCTGAGTTGTCTAGACTCTTACCAACAGGAGCTTCATGTAGGACCTGATCAATGCTATCAGATTTCTGCTGCAGAGAACGCACAATTGGACTGTCCACCTCTGGAAAGTCCCCTCCTTTGTCTTCAACGTCACTGGGTGAGGCATCAAAAGAAGAAACGGCACTGTCAGCAAGACCGGTGCTCTGGTTTGAATTAGAGTCTGACACAGGTGATTCTGGAACAGGCTTTTTATCAGAGACTTTGCTAGCCATTGACATGACATGTGCAGCATGAGACATTCTCTGCATGGCCCCTACTCTCCTCATGGCTAGAAGTTTCGCATACATGGCATGTTGGAAAGAGATTGTTGGAGAACACGGAGATGAAGACAGAAGACGACTGGAATAGTCCACATCAACAAGGGTTAGTTCAGTTTGTGGGGGAGAGGGTGGCAGAGTTGCCCACATGACTTCTAAGACGTAGAGAGCATCTGCAAACGGGAATTCTCTTTTGAGCTCCAAGAGGAACCAGCGATAACAAAAGAACATTTCACTTGCAGAGTTTTTAAGAAGGTAATCATGAAGAGGCGGATCATACATTGCCAAGAGTTCAAGCAGATGTTTGAATTTGGTCATCATTGCCACACCTTCCAGGGTGAAGTTGGTGCGCAGCCGGTTCATCAAAGCACAAAAGCAAATGTAGGCCTGGCCTTCATCTTTCTGGGTCACTAAGAGAGGAGATGCAAGATCACTCATTCCCTGACAATATGATATGTCTGGATGTGTCAGGGCATATGTCACCAACAGATGAAACAAGGCTAAAGTGTTCTCATTCTCATCATTTCCTGCATAAAATTCATGTGATCTGTCTGTCCTCAGAACATCTTTTTTTACCATGCTGGCAATGTATTTCACTTCCTCTGTCACTGTATTGTTGTGAAACTTTTCTCGCCATTCATCACGAAGCCTTCGGTACTCTTCCTCCTTACGTTTCATGTAGTCGAACCGATCTCGACCTGACATGTTTGCTGGGAAGATATTCAGCAGGTGACGCCAAGCTACTCTGCGCAATGAAGGTTCAAGGCCACCTTGGTAGATGGACAGGCGGAATTCATTGGGTTTTACCATGAAGCCTGCGCTGTCCAGAAAATTGTGGAATTCCATATCAGACATTGGTGGTTTTAAAGGCTTGATCACATCGTTATCCATCCCCTTGAAGCCTGTGGAGAAAAGAAGGAACATCTTAAATATATATTGCTATATTTTCCCTCTTCTATAACTAATAGAAAAAGAGAAGTTAAAAACTTTCGGTCTACTGCGAATAACACAGAACAAATCGCATCACATTACGATCTAGATCCTAATCCTTTTGAAAAGAATGAGAAAGAATATATCACAAGAAGTATCACACTCATGATATACATAAAAAACTGAAGAAAAAATACATCAACCATTAAAACCAACATAGGGTACTCAAGATATGTTGAAGACAGAACAACATGGAGGACAGTGGTCAGGAAAGCTCCGGAGGGAGCAGGCCAATCTGATGATGATGATGGTAAATCTATGTAGCCCTAGCCTTTACCCTACATAACTCAAACATCAGCCTTCTGATCAATCGCAGAAGTGAGGTGTCAAGACACATAATCTGAGAATAATACAAGCGTGTTTGTATGTGTTTGTTAGTGATCTCACAAGCACATAACAAAATAATCACCCATTGCCCGCTGGACAGAGTTGACTGTCTTCCCTAGGTTGTGGCTTAGAGTACCAGTGATGGATCCTAAGAAGGAGCTCTTGTCCAATAAACTGCTGATTCGATGCTGAGGAATTTCTGCTGGCGCAATCACATCCCAATCTTCCATTTCTAAAACACAAAGTAAAAAAAAAAAAAATGTAGGAGAAAATTACCAGGCAATAAAAAAAAAAGCCAAAGTTTTATTACAGTTAAATTTTTTAAATATTATTATTATTATTATTATCATTATTATTATTATTATTATTATTATTATTATTATTATCATTATTATTATCATTATCATTATTATTATTGTTATTATCATTATTATTATTATTATTATTATCATTATTAATTTGAAAAGCATTTACAATATCAACATTTTCTAATGAAATGGCATATATGTGCAAGTAAATATAAAAATTGAGCAGCTATGCAGTTGTAGGAAATAAATAAAAATTAAACTAGCAAATGCTATCTTCTTACAAACTTATAACTGGAATACTTTATTTGCACAATGCAAATAAATTGCAAGTTAGCTAGATAATTTTCATTTTACGAATGAGAGTCAAATTATTTTTCCATTACGAAAATGTATGATTTCCAACTGAAAATATATAATAAAATAAAAATGTGAACTACAGACAATGTAAATTGAAATGATGTAATAATACCAAGAGATAAAGGAGCAAGGACCCATGATAAACATAATGACATCCTATCAAATTAAGACAATAATTAAATCCAAATAAAGCAGACATATATCTCTTTCGTAACAATGAGGTCAACAATGGCTTGCAGCTTTAATTATAAACACTTTTACAACTGAATTTTACAAAATAACATTATTTCCGTACACTGATTTTGGATATTTCATAAATTTATTGTGTGTTGTTAATTTCCACTTCCATTCTCTTTTGTTTTGCTAACATTTGTGAATGCTATTTACTGGTCTTATCTATTCCTTATACGCTAAAGCTGCCACAGCCTCAAATAGCTTGCTATAATTTGCTTTTTCTTTAACTTGTCCTACTCTGTACATATTGGATCATACAGAATATCCATTTCTTGATTGTGTGGTCAAATAAACTAAATAACATAGAGAATATAAATATAGAGGTAGTAAAATATTAGAAATGATATGAAAGAAGATGATAATAAAATGGGGATAAAAATGTCATGTCTTAGAAATATATAATATATATGATTGTCAATCATATGACAGTCAAAGGGGTATTTAATAAATAATGTGTCTTTAATGCAAAAAGATAAAGGGGATAAAAAGCAGAAATTATAAAGCAATTGGTTGACTAATTATTCTAACATCTAATCAGGAAGTAGGTAGAGGAAAGTGAAATGCATCCCATCCCAAATCTATGTGAATCTATTTAGCCTGAGGGCAAATGAATGGGAATTTTGCATAAAACTTGAGACAGTACAATTTCAACACATTCAATTGTGACAAACAGAATGATTTTATACATATTTTGGTGCACATTTACACCACACAAGAAGAAAAATTAAGACAAAATGTGACATGACAGTCAACATAAAAACATGTCAGGATACTCCTTTGAATATATCCAGACTATATATTTCTATGGCAATGCACGGTAACAACTATGGGTACTTTTGTAACAGATGCACTACACAAGCTGATGGAAACTGTTAATTTATTTCAAAAACAGAGACTGGATTTGTGAAGCTCTAATATTCTCCCCTTCCATTACATTGTGTTTTACCACAATTTAAAACTTCAAATCAAAAGAAATAAGATTGTGTCGAATCCCCAAGATGAAAAGAATTCAATTAGAAAATTAAGATGCTTCACATTAGTATTTAGGTCTTCCTGTTTTTTCACCACTTAAATTTGCTGCACATTTTAAGACATATCATGGGTATTCATGAGACAGTCAGTCTGATCAATTGCAGAAAGAGGCATGAAAAATGCAATTCTGCCAATCTTATCACCTCAAATAATAATTTTGCTATCTCAACATAAACAACAGCTTCTTTTAGTTAATTTCTTTCACATTTTTTTTTAATGTACTCAAAAGAAAAAAAAAAATATCCCAGAACCAGGATGATACATGGCAAATGAAATCAATGTGTAACCTGTGCATTAGTGGGGTTTTAACACCAGGTCGACCTCAAAACTTGAAGGCCAGTCTTAAGACATGGCCTTCTTTCCTAAGTAAGCCAGGTCAACAGATCTAGGCTCAAAAGGGGAGGTCCAGAACCAGGAAAAAGGGGATAAAACTGGATGTTTGTGAAATCTGAATCATAATCACTGTACTTTTTCTCCATCTATTCCAATGCTGACCTTCTTCAAATGGCCGAAGGTCAACCTTGAGCTTAAGGCAAGGATCAGCTGCACACTGGAATGCTGCGTCCATATCCCAATCCGACAACATGGACAAGTAAACAGTCTGCCCCTCAGAATCTACAGCTAGGTAGCTGATGCTGAAATCACTGGAGGGGAAAATATATTAAATGATTAATGAAAATAATATGTGATCTGATGTTGACTCAAATTCGTATAAAGTATACAAAAAAATCATCATATATTCAGCACCTCTCCTCTGCCCTTTATTCCCCTCTTTTAAAAAAGTTTATTTAAGTCTTTGAAAATAAGAATCAATATTGCATAGGCACTGACACACATTTAAAGTAAGTAGCTGAGACTTGAAATGACACCCCTTATCATCTAACTACAGTACATGCCGCCTAAGTACACACCTCATAAGTGCACGCTTCGCCTAAGTGCGCACTTTTCTATTCTGACTGAATTTTCATTATAAAAAACCCTATCATTAAGTACACATTGGCTAGGCCTCACTTTGGACAAGTGCACATTCATTTCCTCAAAAAACACAATAATAGGCCTTGTACAGACACGTTTCCACCAGTCATGACACGCTAGACAGAGCACGAGACATACATATATTTCTTCACAATTCACATCAATTGGTGAAAATTTAAAGAACAATTAACTTCCCTTGCTCATCTAGTCTTCCCGACACAACTCGCGTAAATTATTGGACGATAAAATAATATAAAAATCCCTTATAATACTATTTGCTGCAACAGTTTCAAGATAATGCATTGAGGCTTAATACATGTACAATCATATATTATATTTTATTCCATTTCTTACAATATGATATGCAAAGTATAGGTTTTAAGGGTTCACAATATAAAAGATAATTAACCTCTGAATGTCAAATGCTCGGGCTAAAATGCCTTGTAGCATTTCAAATGATGTAATCTGAGGGTCAATTGAGAATTTCTTCATCTCTGGCTGCATCTTGCCATCACATTTCTGTTCAAAGATAAAATTTAAAGATAAATGATATGTAATGAGGGAGGGGAGTTTTTCTCTCTCACTATAACTACAATATAGTAATGTGAGAGTGTATAAAATATCAAAGAGACTATATAATATACAGTGTGTGTATAATATTGTTTAGCTAAGTGCAAGAACCCACCAACTGACATTTTTGGCCAAAAACAAAATGAACTTTTTCTGAGTAAGCTCCCCTTGCCCAAAATGTAGCTACTGTCTCCGTCTACATCTCTGTCTACTCTCTAAATTGCCATTTTCGGACACAAGAATTTTTTGTATTATGTGCAGAGCAAAAATCCACCAATGGATCTTGGCTGAATTTCACTCTGTTCCAAAACCTGCCAATGGCTCTTGTCAGTTTCTTGCCCTGATACCTTCTTTCAATTTTGGCATCAATGTAACAGACCTGAAGTGAGTTGTCAGTTTCAGATCCAAAAACATGGGGATGTTTTGAACGATAAGCATCATATTTCAGTGGGATAGTTATCTTCCAAACTTGCAGTGCAAGTCTGTCTTTCATTACCATACTACTTTTGGCGTCCAATATTATCACATTATACATGATGAGATACAACTGTATCACCTCTAAGCAAGTACTGTTTGCATTATTCTAGCATTTACCATCAAAAGCCTGATCCAGGGATAGCGAAGTTGGGAGTGATTTTCAATA
>JBCJKE010438405.1:1911-15178 GCA_039654525.1 Melibe bucephala | reverse complement strand
ATTCCGTTCAAGATTAGAAGTATCCCATTCATTGCATGAGATTTTTACAGAAAAGCAATATCTGAAAGGGGAGAAGAGATTAAAGGCTTAAGGCTTTCATTGTGGAAAATGTTCTTTTTATTTGTTGATTAATTAGATGTTATTTAGTAATTGTATAAAGTTTATTTTTGGCCTGTATTATGAGCATGTATAAGTACAAATAAGTAAGGGTGTCTGCTTAATCACTGTGGCATAGTGGTTTCTTGATTGTCTAATAAGTTATTGCATTCCTCACAGTGATTTTTGTAAAAATTTGTCAATCTTTTTATTACATATGTTGTGTATTACACATATACCAATATTCACACACAAAAAATTAACAAAAAACAATTATCCGATTTCCAGTCTATTCATCCATGAAGGAAAATTTGTCTTTTGATTTTTACCGAAAACCGAGCTGCAATAGCAGCACCGCAGACTGAGGCAATTTGTGTAAATAACCTTGCCCAAGGGTTAAATCACAGTGTACCTACATAATGGGACTCAAACCCACAACCTTTCAGACCTTTCAGTTTCAAGTCCAAAACACTACAGCTGAGCCACTGTGACCTCTAAAGTATTCAAAACTAATTCTCTGACAGAAAAGATGAATATATTTTTAATTTTATCCTATCATATTTTAGTATAAAAACATATGACCCTTAGATTTATTTATTAAATATATTTACCTAACTTGAAAAATTCAAAACTATGGGTCATCTTCTAAGATGTAAGATCCTGACAGTAGTAAAATTTATGCAAATACATTGTACTTTAGGTCTTTGTGGATATATAGAAATTGAATCTTAGATCTTTATCCTGAACTTTGCAATTACAATATATGTTGTTCTTTTCTCTTACAGGATTGGCGAGGCCAGGGGAAATCATTGGTATACAACAGTGATCAGAACGCTGGTGAAAATAAGTTTGTGTTCCACTCAGATCCTTTAGGTGTTACAAGTGCAAATTCCCCAGTCTCAAAGGAGAACTTGGCCACAAAACAAAGCTCTCTGGATGTTGGAGATAAGCCGTTGACATTGGATGAAGCTGCCAGTTCTATTCGGCGACGATGCACCAGCGAGTGCCTATCGTCAATGACTGATACCCAAACTGACTCTTTCCCAAGTCCAGTTCACGTTCTTGCCACCCACTCACCCCTAAGTTTGTCCATTGATGAGTCCATGGAGCTATCCTCAAGCCCTATCACATCAAACAACATGAAGAGAGATTTCATGTCAAGGTAAAGGCTGGATATTTTACCTCCTGTATTGTAAAATCCAGCACAAGAACCAGGCTGGTTAAATTATAGAATTGCAGACAAAGTCAATCATAAAAAATGCAATAGGAAAGCTTCATTATGTCACACTCCCAACCCATTAAATAGCATGAAAAGAGGTTTCATGCCAATACCAAGTTGAAAGCTGTATTTTCCCTTAAATCCCATTATTAGGAATAAGAATGTGTAGTTCCTAGAGAAATATATCAGTTTGGCATCAAATATTTTTGCAACTTTCATTATGGTCTCACTGTAATTGTAAGACTAGTAAGAGAAAATTGAATCTTTTTGTAAACAAATCTCAAATTATGACATATTAATAGAATGATTCATCTGAGCTCAAAGAGTTGAAATTTATCTGTGTTTTTGTTGGAGGGGGGAGGGATGTTCTCTGATTCTTTTGACAATTTACTTGGCTTTAAAAAAAATTTTTTTAACTGACTTTTTTAACTTAAACAAGTCGTAAATTTTTTCCACCGAAAGGAAAAGGGCATTTCTCCTAAGCCATTTATCAGATGGAGATTATATAGTTGTCCGAGAATGTCTCAACACTATCATTGGAACTGTCTGGCTCTGAATAGTCAAAAGGCTTTTAAAAAGGCATTTGTCCTTTTGAACACTTTCATTGCCACATGGTTTCAAGGCAATTATAGACAATGTCATGAAATTCTATAAAAAGCCAAATGAAATTTAGACAGTATTGTTGCAATTGTTGCAGGTCAACATCTTCTTCGGAACCCCAGGTAGTTCCCTACCTAAGTCCTTTGGTGTTGCGGAAAGAAGTGGAATATATTCTTGAACATGAAGGTGATTTAGCCTTGGCATCGGATTCATTTGTGGAGGAGCATGCCATCATTTTCTGGAATTTGGTGAGTTATTGAGTAATATCTTTCATGTATTTTTATTAATATGTTGTTTATATGAGGTGTCTGTAATATATATTGAATATATGTTGATGAATGGCATCCGTAATGAATGATATGAAGTTGGATTTCAGTTTCAGTTTGAAATTGTTTTTCTCCTCGGAACATTATTTTTAGTTTGTTTCTAGATGTTCTTTTGATAATGTGTACTGTAATTTATATTTACAGGAATACATGAAGTAAAAAATGTTTATGTTTTCATGTGTTTTGTTTTTTTTACTTCAATAAAAGGCTTGGTTCTTCAGACGAATTGAAGTGACAACACATTTGACAGGATTCCTCTTAACTTCTAAGGCATTCCCATTCAACAAAGGGGAGGTAATTGTTCTTATATAATAATTTACATGGAAAATTAAGAACATGCTTCACACACCCCTTAGAAAGGCTATGTGAAACCTGGGTGTTTCCTGGGGTTTTTACCTAATGTTTCACATATGAACGTATGGGGCTCAACTTAATGTTTCCAAAATAATAAGTAGAAAATATATTATGTTCAGTTCCTTTAAATAAGTTTTGTTTAAATATAAGATAATATAAGACTCTTTTCAATTGCCCTAGGGAAATTTGTGCTGACAATTCCTCTAGATATTTCCTTTTCATAAGCACAAATATATCAAATAAAATTCATTCATGTAGGTATTTTACTTCAACAGAATGTAAAATGTTCATTCCCCAAGTGCAGGACATTTGAGAAGTCTAGAAAATTATAGGCTGCTTTTCTTTTGTTCCCATGAATTCTTACTTGGCAAAAATAAGACATGCATAATTTTATGTTCATGAATGAATGAATCAATCAATATATCAATAAAATGCTTTTATATCGAACAACTTCACTAACATCTTGTTTTGATGTTCCAATAACTGCCACAGCCTGCTATAACAGACAAAGCATACACTAGCCATAATATTCTCATCCGTCCTCAATGGGATAATGTTCGTATCCACGATGAGGTCAGCCTTCCCATGTATAAGTCATGGCAGGAAGGTAAGAATTTCTACTATTCTGGTTGGTTCTTTTATTTAGCTTTTTTGCAGTGATTGAATTCTCATCACTAAATCTACACACAAGTTGATAGAAGAATCATTCCTAAGAAATGAATTTGCACAAAAGTATGTTTATTAACAGAAAACTTGTTCCTACTGATGATTTTTATTTATTACTGGTTATCTTTAACAAAAGACCCTTAATATCTCCAAGTGACAAATATTAAATTCCAACTAAGTATTACTATGGTATTTTGATTGGTATATTCTTTTAAGCTGCTGTTGTTACTTTTATGCAGCCATTTAGTGCAAGAAGGAAGGTTAATATGATTTTTATTATGGTAAATGCCTCTTTTGTAAGGTGTAGCTTTTTCCATTGGCTTAAGATAAACAACATATGCTGTCTTGGGGAAGGCTTGATCCCTGATGGTATATGGGTAAACATAGAAATTAAATTTTCAGCACTTTTATTCTCAAGTTTTTGGATCATATCCAATTATCAGGAGTATTTTTTTTTTTATTTCTTTTTTGACCAAATAATGAATGTTATTTCTCTAACTTCATTATGAAGATAGCCTGTTTCACCTATGATAATTTATTAATGATCATCATTCCAGGTAATAAGTCAGCTGTCTTAGATGCCCTGGTTACTGAATCAGCTTCAGTCAGTAGACGGTAGGTTATGGAGATCTCAGATTATTACATATCAATGTATAATTGAAGCAGACTTCCCTTTCACTTAAAATAGCTAGTTTTCAGATACACACCAAATAGGCCACTACTTTCAATGTAAAAGAAAAAAATACTAAAGCATAAAACCAAACTTAAAAGTTTAGGTCATCAGATACACACCAAATAGGCCATAACAATCAATTAACAAGAAAATAATACTATTGGCTAAAACCAAACTTTTAAGTTTAGGGCAAAAGACTTTTTAGTCATAAGCAGCTACTTGTAATATTTTGCCAGAGAGCGTTCAGCTAGCAGAATCTCTACTTTCAAATCCTGCCAAAAACACTCTACTGTCACGAAAATGCTGTTTGAATGTAATTATACTTTGATTTGATAACATGCTGATATATTATTAAATTTGTGATATTAATTTACCCAGGATAGTTTTGGATGAAACGTACCAGGTGATTGAATAACAAATTGATGTGTTCTTATTGTGGTTGTGTCCATGTTACATTCTAATAATAGTATTATTTTAAATGCCCAGGTCACCTTGTGATCTATTCCAGAAATATGTATCTTTTAAGTCTAATATCTACGTAAAATGTGGCAGTGCCAGTGTTTATATATCTTTGATGCACCTTCAGCTTTTAGAAGGAAGGTGTAGTATATAAATTTGCATTTTATTATATTATTATTGACTTGAAATAAAGTCATGCTTTCAATGTTAGAGATAACAGTAAAAATATTGTGATGTCCTTTTAGCATTCCTTACTTCATCCTATAGACAATTTGCTTTGTGATTTTTTTTTCTTTCTTTTAATTTGATTTGATTTGATTTGAACATTTTGTGTTAGTCATTGTTTGTCTTTATGAAATCTTCTAGAGGTATGCTATTAGCAAACAAATGGCAAAAAAAAAAATGTTTTTAAAGTTAATATTTTTATTGTTTTGACATTGTTTTTCCTTTGTTGAATGCCAGGGTCATGTGGGACATCATCTCATCCATCAAACGCAACAATGTGGTGGATGCTATAAAGCTTGTGGCTAATGGAAGGAGAAGGATCCAAGCCTCCAAATGTCGCTTTAGAAGCATGTACCGAGAGATTCTGTTCTTGTCTTTCATTGAATGCGGAAGGGAAAACATAGATCATGGTAAGTTTGGCGCTATGGAAAGTTCCAATTTCATTTTAAAGCCATTCAGCCTTCTGCAAGGTCGACAGAAATTGTGAACATGTATAAGGGATTGGAATGTGTTTTCTTACTTCTTTCATACAAACTTCTGTCATCTTTTTTTTCAGTTTTACTCATTTTTTAAACAGGTTATACATCTGAATTCTCAAAATATGAACTTGAGATGATAGTTGATGAGGTTTCAAGGTTAGATTTTTGTATATTAATTAAACATAAGCAGTACAACTACTCTGTCCATCATAAATCAAAGTTTCTGTTACATCTTTTCTGTCACCTCTTCACCAATGCAGTATGACCTTGCTCTGACTCACATTCTACATTCATTTGAAAACCAGATGCCTTTGATCTTGAGTATGCCCTGGCATTTGAAAAGAAACTCAATCCAGTAGAGAAGAGACGGCTTCAGCCAGATGATCAGCCCAAATCTCAATACATCCAAAGTTGTCGTCGAGCATTCTGTGAGCTGGAAGTGTAACCTTTTGACATCTGTTTCAACTGCATTTCTTCAATATGAGGGACTCATAATTGTTATTAGCCTTTTCTCCATTCTCGTGCAAGAAGTAAGAACCATAGTCACCATTTTTGTCTTTTCTTTCTCACTCTAACATAAAAAGTTAAGAATTAAGCCTTTGCATGTTTGTCTAAAAAATGTGCTCTTCTAGTCTCTTACTCTCTTTGTCTCTACGGTTGTTTTTGTTTGGTTTTTTTTTTTTGGGTTTTTTTTTTTGCTCTCTTCGGTCCCTTCTCCTTTGTCTGTTACACCCTGTCCTATCAATCTGTCTTTCCTATGGGTACCGGTATTTGTAATAAAGATTTTACCCATATGACATGTACAGAACATTTAATGCAAAGTGTGATCCTCATCTTTGAATATCACTGTTGCACTTAGCAAATATGATGATGAATTCTGCTGGAGCTGTGATCCATTTCTTTGATAAATTGATGCCAAGATGGAATCATGATATGTTCATGACCAATAAACTCCTTCCTTCTACCTTAATGTCTGTTGCAATGTTTTTGTAGATTGTTCCATGACTATTAATAAATGAAATTCTATTTTCATTCGTATTAAAGCAATGCTGCTCAATTAAATGTCATTATTTTGCCATTTTCATTCTCCTTTGTCTCAAACCTCAAAATGTTCTCCTTTGTTAAGTATCAACCTTCACTTGGTTGTTTTCAGTCAGGAAATATAGTTTTATACAAAGTGTTATTTTTATCTATTTATTAAAGTTAAATGCTGACACAAGTGATGCAGCTTAAACACTCACTGTTTAAATTGAAAAATCAATGAGATTAAAATAATTGTTATGAAGTGGCCTATGAAGAGTTTGAGGGTCTGTTTTTTTTCTTTTTTGTAAAGATAATTTATTTCCTGTCAGTAGCATAAAATCATGCAGTTCTTAACTTCTATTGTATTTTCATCAAGAATGAATATGTCAACTTTCAACTGCTATCATCATGTATAGTGTAGTCTGTAGAAAGGATTGTCACATCTAATACTCATAATCATACATTGTGCAATTTTTTTAGTTTGCTGTATAATTATATTGCCTTTTGTCATCAAATGTACTTGATCATTGAAATAAATTTACCTTACCTATAGTTGTAGGTAAAATGTCAATTCAATATCTTGTATTCGTATCATGCCATGCAGACAATGTTATTTCATTTTAGAACCTTTGTTTGAAATTTGTCATGTTACTTTTGTCTACAGAAAATGAAACATAAACAAGCAATATCATGAGTTTATAATTGCCTACTGCTATAGCTCTGTTTGTCACTGATTCTACTCTTCTATGTTTCAGTTTAAGATTAAAGATCCGTTGCAAAATATTTTACTTTGGAATTTCAATGAAATTATCAGTGAAAATGTATCTCTTGTGGGAATGGTGGATGTAGACAGACCCATAATTCCAAATTGAGCTGAAATTTGGGTCCATGTGAATGTATTGAAACCATGATAATTTTTGGCAGAATTTTGGGATAAGATAAATGCCAGATTATAAAGAGTGCATATTTGTGTCAATCCCGTTGAATTTTATGCAGGCTTACTATAAACAATAAATGAAAAGGACTGTAGTGCCTATATGGTTTTTTGTTTTGTTTTGTTTTGTTTAATCAACAAGAAAACTTTGAACTTCAAAATCCCCCTCCTCCCAAAGATTTTATATTATTATTATTATTATTAATTGTGACTTCTTTTTTTTTTCAATTTGCTGCTGACTTTGTGTATCAAGTGAAAGCATCAAATCTTTGAGTTGTATATTTATGTATGATTTATTACATATTTTAATAAATGTTGTAAACATTAAGTGGTAGTCAGCCTCCTGTTATTATTATTATTATTAGTTATAGTAGTAGTAGCAGTAGTATTAGTATTACCATTACATGTTCCTCTTATCTTTATCTGTTAACCAGATTTTAAGCATGTCATTTCTTTAATGCTGTAGTAGTGCAAGTTAATTGAATTTTTTTTATACTGTCCAATACATTTCGAAACATTAAAAAGTTTAAATTACATTTGTTTACGAGTAGTGATCAAAAGTTTAAACCACTTATGTTTTTAGTGTATGTGAATGTGAATTTGGTCTTAACTTGTTTGAAAACTTCAATATGGCATACTATTCATAACAGTGGCATATTGATAAGCTAATCTGTCCAAGGATATTTAACAAAGGAGGAAGTGATTATCACATGGCTATAAAATAGTTTAGATCGCAAATACTCAAATTTCATTATTAAAGTAAAGAATCAATGGGAAATATGCAAAATCTTTCCTACCTATACGCCTAAGTATCGTAGAGGCACTTTTCTCTTTTTGTTCTTTAATTGATATATCTTTTGACCAGAATGGCTGCTAGTCTGTGCAATCACCTTTTTCATGCAATAAAATAATGGACGCTGTACATTTAATTACCGATATAATGATGGTTGTACATATTTTATTATTCTTATACCTTTCTGAACAGAAACAATAGGTTATTTCCAGAGAAAAGTTTTTGTTTGTATTTTGTTTCTTGCTTTGTTGCTTTGTTTTTTTGTCTTGTTTTGTGACTGTGCGTGTTTTTCCCATTTGTTTTGTTGTTGGTTTTTGTTTTTTTTTTTTTTTTTTTTTTTTTTTTTTTTTTTTTTTTTTTAAACTATACAGGGGATGGTCTAGACCCTTGGTTGAAGCTTTCCTTGCTGATTCACCAGGTTGAATGTCTATGCGGGTACTATTTGACCAATTTTGGTGCTAAGAATCAGGAATGCAGTTTCAAAGTCATAGAGAGCTATGGTGAGAGTAAGCCAGTTTTGTTTTCATTTTGTCTGTCATCCAATAAGATATTATATAAAGATATTATAATTATAGTACATCATGTTTCAAGATATTGGCAATGGATTTTCTAATTTTACACAAATATAACACAAAGTAATTATTAAACTATTTCTATCTGTTCCTCTTTCTAAAAATGAATGTGAAGTTTTGAAGAGAAATGTTGCAGATGTACCAGCTTACTTACTCTTACAAGATATATTTATCAAAACCATATTGAGATAACAATCCGCAGTAGTTTTCCAATTTCCTGTCTCTCTAATTAGTACGTTATAATCAGATCAAGTAGTGCAAGCCATTTTTAGTTTTCTATTATATAATAATGTGCGAGAGATGATTTTCCCTATGGCTTTGAAATTCATAAAAATATGATTTGAAGGACATGCCTTAGAACTATTCTCTTTTCAATTGAAACGAAACACCATTAGTCATTACGAAAAGTTCACTCACAGCAAGACAAAATCTTTGGAAGGGCAAAAGTTACGAGATTTAAAAGGAAAAAAAAAGTGATTCATATAGTTGAGAATATTCCTTTACTTTTTGTTGTAGTTGTTTGTTCGGTTTAACCTATGTTTGCTCTCTATGTTTGTACTGGAGGATCTACACACCCAGTGACTGCAAAGTTGATTTCTTTTTTTTTCCTTGAAGAGATAATTTTTGTTTTTATTTGTATTAACCATTTACCAAAAACTAGTAAATTTATGGGAATTCTTATGTCCATTTTTTGCATTCTAAACCCTGAAGCAGGCCTTCTTTGTTACTGATGACAGCATAAAGAATTTTACTTGTTTACTTGCATTGGTCTTCTCCATCAAATGTTTCATTCTGATCACTCCTACACATGGTAACTTACACACATTAGGACTTGTTGTTAGCTTTTAAAAGAAAGGTATTTTCATACACCACAGTGTCACAATAATATACATTTTATTGACACTCTTAGATTTCGAATTCTTATCATAATATGACATTGCCATGTGACCAAGTTCATTATTTTAGGGTAATTAGCACTTGTTTAAAGCAGTATTCTCATTTACATATATATAAATGTATATATGTTATGCTTTACTGTAAATTTTATGTATTTTGTTTCATTATTATAATGTTCATTTCTTTTTCTGTGGTGCTATAAATACTATAATGCTGCTTTGTCATTATTTTACTTTAACAGAGGAAATTGTCTTTATTTTAATTAAGCCTTTCTTCATAAATATGTTTTACTGAAGGGTCTGTAAAGATGAATGTACAAATTAATTCTATCAATTTTTTTTAAGGAAAGTAATATAAATCATGTTGGATTCTAGATACTAGGAAAGAGTTTACTCTGTTGTTTGTTTGTTTCTTTCTTTTATATTAATAAACAAGTTGTTTTGGCATACATATGCAACATTCATTCTCTTATCCTTATCTTATTTACTAGTCTTTTTTTCTTTTCTTTTTTCATGGTTAAACTTAATGTTTATAGTCATTTCAAATTCTCTCTTTCATACCAAAGGTGTATTTTTTTTTTCTTGTGCTAAGTTGAAATGTTTCCTGTGCTAAAACTGCTCATTTTTTTTCTCTTCTTTTTCTTCTTCCTTCTTCTTTTTTTTTTTTTTTTAGTAAGCTTTGCTGAATTTGTATATATTGATTTATTGATAAGCTACAAAATCAGTAGTTGAACATCATCCCCTATGTAATCATAATGCAAATTTGGTTTTACCCACGATGATCATAATTGCGGGCAAGTTGAATTATGTGATAATTTTTCTTTTTGTTTTGTATTTTTTCTTTTAATTTTGTTTTTGTTCATTTGGTATTGACAAAAAACTACAACCTGTTATTTGAATTCATATTGTTTCTCTCATAATTTCAGATTGGACATCCTATTCCCTTTTCCCGTCATTAATAAAATGAAAATTATATAACAAAAAAAAAAGTCTTTATCGATTTTATTACAAGGTGATAATTGCAAATGTGCATTATTAATCAGCAATATTTCTTCTCCTAGAAACTTTATTCTGACAAGGAATATTGGAAAATATAGGACAAAATTAGTAAACAGCAACAATAAAGGTACTCTCAAAATATTTATTTATTCATTCACTTTTCAGCTGAAATGTTTACTTTTTTATTTCCTTTTCAAGAGAGGTATGTGTTGAGGAGGGATCCTTTATCAAAATTCCCTTCCCTTTTTAAAACATTTCATATACATATTTTACAATTAAAAACAGAGGCAATGCAAACAGCTAGAAATAATTTGATTAAAATTTACAAAAAAGACATTATAAATCTGTGACAGACATTATACCTATTTACAGTTATCCTTCATTTCATCATCACTTCTACACAGAAAAGAGAGTGAAAGCCCAGGGCATTGTTTTTAACACTGACAGGAAGTTTTCCTTCCTGCTTAATATTAAGCAGGCACATCTGTTGTCATGCTTTGGCTTGTCTCCTTTTCCATATCATCTTCTTGCAGTTCAACTTCCCAAACCATATCGTCCCTTGATCCCTTCTTTTTCCTCCAACTCTTCTTGCTTACAGAGTTAGAATGGGGGCTTTCTCTCTTTTTCTGAAAGTTTTTTTTGTCTTCTTCCACCTGAAAAAAGATACAATTTGAACTATGTAAATTCACTTTCAATCTAGAACAATACAGTTTAATCTAAACGTACAATCACAGGCTGTTTTCCCTTAAAGCTTCATTTATATACGATGATCTTGTTCATATAAAATCAAGTTGATTAGTGCTTAAAAACGAGTTGATTTGTACTAGGAACTAAAATCAATCGCATAAGGGAATTAAGGGAATTAAACCTGTCAGACCAAATTATCATTTTTTCTAGAATTGCCTAACAGCCCTGTATTGACGAGTTCCCAGTAAACTGGGTATCAAGAGTAGTCATGAGAGAATGACATTGTAAGCTAAAAATAGCCAATCACTATTATATTCTGAATTGTTTCAGCACAGGTCTTATACAAATGGTAGCCTCCACAGAGTTAACAGGAAGTGTTTGGTTTATGAAAATTTGTATTTGTCATGAAGAGAGGACTGGGTGACAGGAAAGAGGAATATGAATAAAATCTTAATTGTACAGCATGATGGAAAACTTGTTGGATGGTGAAGATCAAATCTAAATTGAGATGAGGATTGTATCAATGGGGATTCTAGAAATAGTCAGGAAAGCATGAACAAATGTAGTAAATCTAGATGACTAGATCTAAAGCCAGCAGACCTACATATAGAAGTAGGTGTGGTCCTACAACAGAGGAAAGTCTAGTTGGAGGAGGTGATTAATAATGAACTAAAAATTTTTATTCAGGAATACTGACTGTAGACTAAAGGAGGACCTTTATCAAGAAATTTGACTACATTTCACGAGTCTCTATCAGACATGCACCAGCCATTTTATGACATACACAGGCGTTTCAGTACTCTTTGCTCTGGGGGCCAGGTTTTAGGTTCATTATGTGACAAGGGGTCAGGTCTGAGGGTTAGTACTGACTTTAACTTTATTCAATTTTTTGGGATGCATTCATTAAAAAATGCACTCGAGTGTCGCATCTACATAAATTTTTTTCCCAGAAAAAGAAAAGGTGCATACTGTACCTTTTTCATGTGGTCAGCATAATTAGTGTAGTTCTCTGGCTTGTGACCCATCTGCCTTTCTGGAACGTGTATGCCCAAGATCTCTGGCAACATATAGGGCTTCAGCCATACTACTAAAGGGGTACTACCAAAAGTGTAGTGAGATCTCTTATGAAAAAATAAGAGTCCATCAATCTGTAAATGTGACAAAAAGTGAAATTTATGGCAAGAACTGTAAGATAAAAAGTTCACTCACAAAAACACAAGCTTACAAATCATGTACGATACACAAATAGAAGCATAGAACTTCATGTAGAACAACAATTAGCATTTATCTTTACATACTTGATCAATTCATTACTTGAAAAAAAAAAATTATACTGGATGATAAAATAGAAAACCACCATGTTTGCTTTGCTTGTATTTTTCTACTTTGAAATAGTTATATATATGGCTTTGTGTTACAACAGTAAGCACTGAAAATAAATTTCAAAATTCGCTTTAATCACTGAAATCCCAAGCCTGAATGTCAATTAAGGCAGCACCGTGAATTTGATCAGTTCGCATTTGAGAGACTGGATCTGAAATCCTCATGACAGCCATGGTGATGACCTGATTACAAGGTCAGATCATCCTGGATGGTGAGCCGGAAGTATGTCAGATAGGTGACAATCTCAAGACGAGGCTTTGTATCTAAATTGGCATGACAAGTGGTCAGCATATCTTATTCCCATTGATGGTGAGTGCGTTTCAATTGGCACAATAATTTAAACAAGGACAAAGGAGTTTGCAACCACAGACAATTTAATTCTTTAATATCTTTGAAAACTAATTTTGCTTTGTGAATCATAGGTCATATGTCAAAAAAGTGATTAAAAAAAAACTATTAAAGTTTGGAAGGCCTGTCAAAAACATATTTCTCTTTTACATATTTTTATTACCCTCCATGAATAGTCAGTAAACTTTCACTTTAAGAGTATCCTGCAGCTTTTTTTCTGTTTCAATTTTTTCGTAATTAGTAGTTGAAAAAAGCAAAATCAAACATTATGGACTGGAAGAATATTATTAATTGTTAATCAAATTTACCAGCTACCAATCTTAACCTATGCACTCAATATGATTATTTTAGACTAAATAGAAATATGACAATTATGATCAGGAGAATGATAATGATAATCATCCCAATGATAGTTCAGTCATCCCAAGGATAGTTCAGTCATCCCAAGGATAGTTCAATCATCCCAAGGATAGTTCAATCATCCCAATGATAGTTCAGTCATCCCAAGGATAGTTCAATCATCCCAATGATAGTT
>JBCJKE010438404.1:0-22335 GCA_039654525.1 Melibe bucephala | reverse complement strand
CCCCCCCCCCCCCCCCCCCCCCCCCCCCCCCCCCCCCCCCCCCCCCCCCCCCCCCCCCCCCCCCCCCCCCCACCTCTCTCTCTTATGTCTTTTGATTGTTTGTTTATCTTTAGCCAACAATTACAAATACATGACCGTAACAGAGCATGAGTTAGGTGTCTCGGGCTACCAGTACCACCAGGCTCCATCCAGTCTCACACCATAACTGTCGTCAGTTAAAAAAAAAAATAATGACCAATTCTAATTCTTGTCATTTTTTGGTGAAAATAGCCATAAAAACTAAAAAAAAGAAAAGTTTTGAAAATATACACTAGCTCAGAAACATAACACTATTTGTTTAGAGTGTATTTTATTCCTTCATTTGTCTTTTAGTGTTAGTGTATGAACACTGAATGACCACAGCAGTCGAATGAAAGGGACAAGAGGGTGTAAATTAAGCGACTTTGAAATTTACCCAAATTCAGACTAAGGGCCATATAGGGCAATGAAATCCACACTTAGCAGAGGAAAATGTAAAATTATACATTTTGTATAATATTGAATTTCTGATTAAGTGTAGGTTAGCTAGCATATGGTCATATATGAGTGGTTGAGTGTATAACAGTTTGATTTTAGTTTTAGAACCAGAAACCAGGAAGACTGGACGTTCTCCTACTTTGGTGCAATGCGTTATTTACAGTTATATTATTAGAAGAATCATGTCCTAAATATGTGGTTCTCTGTTTGGGAGCTCAAATTAAGTGGTAGATCTATGTGTATGTATTATTTAACCAATTTAATTTATTAAAAAACATAAGTCTTGGCTATAAGAATAATGGCAAAGTCACAGTTATTATCACTGTTTGGGAGGTGATTAGGGAAAATGAGTGGTGTGCGTGATCTATGAAAAAATTGCAGGTTTTTGCCCTGTAGCTTAACTCAATTTCAGGTTTTTTTTAAGCTTGGTCACTGGCACCCATATGAGTGTAGTGAAGAGTAAAAGTTTGGTTGTTCTCTTTGTTTTTTTATCGTTTTTTTTTTTTTTTTGTTTTGTTTTAATTGTTCAGGTTCAATACAGATTAGATGTTCTCACTAAATAATTATATTACTCATTTAAGTAATATTGAATTGACACAATAAACAGAATAAAATACCACAAACATCATAAAATACCATGAAACTGCTTTCTTTTTGTCGCCAAATTGAAATGAAGCACAGATGCTTTAAAGCCCCCTTTAGGTTTTAATGTACCTGTACAGTTGGTTGTGTTACTTATGAAATTTGTTCACAATGGAGGTAAATCTGAAATACTTATGGAATTCCATGCAAATTTTCTTCCATCGTGAAGTTCATGCTGCCAATAGAAACTGTCTGATATCTCTGCTGTCTTCTTATTTTAAAGTGTTTTCTTTATTCTCAGATGTACGTGAACAAACCAACATGAACAACACATTTTCTCCATCTCGTTCCTATGACTCACAGCTTAACACCTTAGTTGCTGATGATTCTACACCTATTAAAGACGTTGCAAAGTAAGCATAATTAGAATAAAGAAACCAGTGTGGAATTGTCAATTTAATATACATGAAAAAACATTTATGATGTGACATGTCCTTGCCGTAACTATGAATTTTGTATCTTTTAACTGAGATTGTCATTTCCTTCAATATTTGAGGGAAATGCATATTATTATTGAGTAAATTATAAGATGCATCTATCTATATTTTGTAGATGCAACACCTTCTACTCTAAAATGCAATGTTAGCATGTTGTATTGAATAATAATCCCTTCTTTTAATTTGCATAACTATCATGGCAACTAGTTACTTCATCACAGTTCTGATTGGAAGTATGAATTGTTTGATATTCAATTTTATATTAATCTACTGGAGCAGTTGATTTGGACAGAGTGTGATACAATAGCATGAATTGTTCCAACACTCCCATGTCCTACAAATCTATCTGTCATTGTGATGCTATTACATTATTTAAAAATATTTTTCTACTTTTTTCAATTTTTTTAGTTAAAGCATATGGATGTACTTTATTTTTACCTCAGTGTGTCGTATTTAGTTTTCAGTTCAATACTTAAGGATAAACCTTCTTTCTTTTATTTCCGGTGTTGAGACATTTTTCACTGAAATTTCAATGCTGATTTAGAAGTTTTCATATTTTCATTTGTTTGACAAAGGGCTGCCTCACGTTCTGTCGATGATGAATTGTATCGCATTCACATGGCAACGCCAAGCAGTGGACAAAAATCTTCTAGGAAAGGCTCAGTCATGGGTGGCATAGAACGCATGCTACACATGCTTACACCGAAAAAGAAAGGCTCAACAGCTGATGGGCCCAGGAAGGCAAAGGTTGGTTGTGCAATTTTGAATTGCTTGAACTACTCTCTAGTCTCCACACATACATATGACATCTTACGTGTTCACATTTTATTTGATTTTTTTTGTCATTTATATTTCCATGTTCATTGTAGGATATAAATATATCTTGAGTCTTTTATATCATTGCTTTTTTTCTTTTAAGGCTTTACATAATGTATGCATGACCAGTGATGTCAGTCCAGACCATGTCTTGAACGTTTTGAAGTCTACATTGCAGAAAAAGTGCATTCCTTTCAAACAAAGCGAGTGAGTCTTCATACTGAAAATAGAGTGCATTTCAGATTTTTTTTAAATCAAAGTTTTAGAACAGTATTTGTATCAAATGTTTGTAATGTTTTGAATAAATATGTTTATGTTTTATTTATCTTTTGAAATAAATATTTCTTTTTTTTTAGAATGTTGGATTTAAATATAAATATCAGCCTCTTGGAGATATTGTATCATAATGTGTCACTTTGTTTGTAATCAGGATATAAAGTAAATTGGTTGATCAATCGTTATTATTACTGTCTGCACTCTTCAAACATGCTGCTACAACTAGAAGTTTTGTACGAATTTGTAGAAAATTAGTCTCTCCTGACATTTATTTATACCTTTATTCATTTCTCCCCATCCACTGCCCATTGTAGTGATACATAAAAATCTTGTTGCTATAGTAGGAGAAATAAGTATATGAAATGAAATGCATCTCTTAATTGAATCTTAGATTATAACTATTTAAACCATGACTGCTTAACTTATCTGTTGCCTTTTACAACAATTTCCATGTACAAATTTTCTCCATCCTTTTAGATCACACAATGGCACCTACCTGCGTTTTATGTTAGTTATAACATGACTATTTTGACAGGCTAGTTCTCATTATGTCTGAGTCAGAAAAAGAAAATGAGACCACCATGTTTGATGTCCATCATAATTAAATAAAAATATGGAGCGATTTGCTTCTTAATCCTTTCTTTCTCTCTTATTGTTACTAGTTTCTCATTGCGCTGCACTGTGATGGATGACTGGGGTCGAACCAAACTGGCTTTTGATTTGGAAGTCTGTGCAGCACCAAAAACATCATTGATGGGTGTGCATCGCAAACGTGTAAAAGGAGATTTGTGGTATTACAAAAGGCTGTGTGAGGATGTATTACGAACATCTGGATATATATAGGTAAGAAATGAACAGTAATGAAACTTAAAACTTCATTTGTATATAGACATAAGCTGAATGAAACCTTATAAGTTATTATAACTGATTAACTACATGTATCAATCATGCCCAACGTCTGGCTTTTGCCACCTCAGAACTTCCTGTCTTGAGAGACTTTTGTGTTTCCAGACACAAATCAGTGTAAACACAATTCAGCACTATTTTCAACTTCTTATAGAACTTAAAAATGGCAGATGTGACCAAATTTATCAATAATTCTGAGCAATATTCAATTTTCCCTTCATTAAATGTCACATTTAGCACATTTCTTTTGCTTGAATTATTTGGAACAGTTAAGATGCATTAAAGCAAACTCAAAACAACAAAAATACATCTAAGTCACATATGAAATCAATACAGCTATGCAACTGCAGCACATGGGCACTCATTCATACTCAGGAAGAAAAAGTCAATGCTTTTCATTGAAATCATTTAAGGAGGATGATAAATATAGAATTTCCAGTCAAAATCATAAATAGATCCCTATACCACATGCCATTGAAAGCCTCTTTTGCTGTAAATATTGGAAGCTTGATGAAACTTCTTTGGTCGCATTTTGCGAAGAGATAGAGAAGAAAAGGATTCAATTCTTTATCCGTTCCTAAAAAGAACTCAAATTTTTAGGGTTTTTTCCCCTTCGCTAGTTTTAAGTCAGAGAGGAATATTTATTTTTTCGTTTGCAAATAAATCAACTTCTAAGTATATTATTTGATATTTGAATTTGGAGGAAAATAAAATAAGAATATGCAAAAAAAAGTTGAATGTTACATTTTTCTGAAGATTTCATGGCATTTTTAGATTAAATTTACAATTTTTTTAAGGGGTCACAAAATTCAAGACTAATTTTTCAACTTCAAGGCATGATTCTCAGATAAAGGGTACATACTTACAACAGTAAATAATCTCAATTAGAGAAATTCACATTTATTTCTAAACAATTGTTGAAAATTTCAAGGAAAAACATTGAAAATTGTAGAAATTATGATTTTTTTGTCAAAACAGCATGAAAGTAAAAGTGGCTGAAATTTTTTTTTTTTTTAAGATTATCTTTATTTGACTTTTTAAACATATATAAGACAAAAAGTGTGTATAAACACATGAAAAAACGATTAAAATAAAGATAGACAAAACCATACCAGCACAAAAACAAATGGAAAAGAAAAGTCAAACAAACAAATTAATTTAACTAAACTAAACCTAAAACAAAACAAACGAACAACAATAGTGGTGATGTTGAAGCTGGTGATGATAACGATGTTAATAATAATGGAGACGGATGGAAAGTATTCTGAAAATTAGGATGCATGACCGCATAAAGGCACCAGGCTAATTTTTTTTTAGGAATAATGGTACCCTTTATGTCAATACTTATCATCTAAATTTCATATGCAGACATTAAAGTTTGTTCTTGTAACAATGAAAATATAAAACAAACAGTACTTAACAACATAATCATGGTTTCTGTTTTCAAAGAGGCAAGATCCTCATCACACAGAGTCAGAATCTGATTGACCAGGTAGATCTGGATCTGCTTCAAAACCAGTTTCCGACTCAGGGCTAGTTTCTAAATTGTTTCTAGATCTAGAACTGGATCTAGATATGGCTCTAATCCCAGTGTCACTCTCGCTATCAGCCAGTTCATTTTATTTGTCTTCAGCCATTCATTGATCAGTTATCTTGCTAGATTGGCTGTTATTTGATGAAGTCTGTTAGAAACACTTGTTTCCCATGACATGTTTGTTGCCAGGTAACGGAAACGAATGTAAAAAGTACAGAGAAAACGTCAAGATGGCAATTTCTGCTAACTTTCACATAGCTGAGAAGCGAAAATAGTAACAATGTATTAGAAACTTTATGATGAGTTACTGCAAGGGAGGGCACCTTGATATACCTTTTACCCCTTTGAATTTAGTGATGCAGGTGTGGCTTTGAACGATGTACGGGAAGGCTTTAGTGACACAGAGTGCGGCTCTGAACCGATAAAGAATTAATCTGGAAAACATGGTTTCTCTTAGTGACCTTAGCAACAATTTGGGCACATAAAAATTGACGTACTCATTTAATGCCAAGTAAATTTTAGTGAATGATGGTTTGTAGTTTAGGATCATTTAGAGGTCCAGCTACAGGTTGGATTTTTTTTCTTTCCCCCACAATATATTGACACAGGATTACATTGGTGGATTTTTTTATGAGAGTGGCTATGATGTTTTACTTGAGAGAAGTGGTTACATCATCTATTATGAGGGGTACCCAGGCCTTCCTGGGTTGCATGGAAATTTTTTAGTGTATGCCAACATTATTCCTGTAATCCCACATTGTGGTAAATTTTTCCAATTACCAGCCCGACTACTAAATATAACACTTAGAGTATTAATTATATACATTATACATGCTGTGGAACTAATTAATGCCAACAACCTGAGACTGACATGTGAATTTGACATTCAAGTGTGTGAAATCAAATTTTGTTGCACATTTTTGTTAGTATATATTGTATTAGTTGAGTCAAATCCATAGTCAGATGACCCTTGAAACAACCTGATTGAATGATAACGTTTGCAGATTGACTTTAACTTTAATGGATATGGGAATTGAAAATGGAGAAAATATACTTTGTTATTGTTATGCTGTGATAACAGACTGTGCAAGTAATGAATCTTTCAGGAAATAAAGACAACAGTTGCGGGAATGGCAAGATCCATTCAATGATTATAACTAAAGTACGCACATTGTCAGTCATTTGCCGATTGCCTCTCAGAGATAATGCAATGATCTAAGCAGAAAACTTCAAAAACTTCTTCAAATGACTGTGATGATATGCAGTTTGTTCTATCTTTAACATGTAATATATAATATCATATACATGCATTATAGTATACATTATCATCTGGTATCAGTCCCATTTTCTCATGCATATATTTTATATTGTTGAAGAATAAATGCTAACATTTTCTTGTAAAATTTTGTATTTTTGTTTTTTTCAGGGTATGAATAGAGCAAAGTGTATGCATCAACATCTCTATTGGACATTTATTAGTAGATTCCTTTTGACCTAAACTACTAAGTCTGACATAGAACCTATGTAATAAAAAGGAAGTGTGAAAACAGGAATTAGAAGAATATGATTCTAAAATGTCATTTGTATGTCTCGATTACATGAATATTGTTAAGGGATTCAAACATACAAATTAAGTAAAGAAACATACTACTGTTATATGATGTATGAACAGGAAAACTGACTTCATAAGAGTTATAAATATCTTGATAATTATGATAGTGCATTATTACTTAATAGGAGAATGGACATGTTACATTTGCTCAATATAATTTGAAGAAGATATTGACATTGTTATAAGAGTAAAAAGTATCTTTTTTCTTTTCTCTCTCACTAGCTCTATCTCTCTCTCTTTTCCTTTAGTTTTTTTTTTTGTATATACATGTATATTGTCACATTTAATTGTCAATTAATGATATATGATCACATTATTTTAAATTGGCTTAAATTGAAGCTAATATTATAATACATATACCCCAGCAATGTGGCGATTAGATCAGTCCTTTTGATGGTATGCTGCCATTTTCTGATTGCCTTTGCTTATTATATTATAGTCTAACAGCGCACTTGTCAGTAGCCTATGTGATTAAATTGAAGGTAGCCATGCATCGCAGTGGTGGCTAGGGTCAGTATATACACACTCTCTCTCCCCTTTCTCCCATCCTTTTTTTTTTGTTATACAGTGCAACCTGCTTATAATTACATGGTCGAGACCACTAATTAATATTTTCTCACTATAAAAGTCGATCAACATGGGTCTGATCAACACATTAAATGAAGGAAAAATAAATTGTGATCACTCAGAAAGACTAGAGTGCAAAGCCATACAAGATTAATCTTAAACTGATGTTTGGCCCTTATAAAGAGCTGTTTTTAGAGGATGAGGGCTTAAGCATGTTGAATTATATTAGTCAGCAAGTGAAAGTTTTCATTGGACTGCTATTTTTAACTTAATATTGCAGACTCTGACCAAGTTGAGATGTCTATAGGACTACATGCAGGATTGTCAAATTTCATGTTGATTATCAAATATAATATTATATAGGGGGGAAAAATTTGATTTTGATGTGTGTTGTCTAAGTGGGATGTCCATGTACATGTATCTGATGATCAATGGGCTGCACTTGGATGGGAGGGAACAATGTGCAATGTCCTTTAAGTGCCTTGATTTTAGATTGTTCTATATACAGCATATAATAATAATCAGTATGACATGTCACAATAAAGACCTATTTCAATGCCTAAGTACAAGAGAAAATGCGCTTAGGAGCTTAACTCATGACCTTTATCTATGTAGATTTCATGCCATCGTATGGTTAAAATGATAATAAACTTGGATAAGATAAACCAATTTGTCTGGTTCTTGAGTTTATATCTTAAACATATATCATATATTATTATTATAATAATTATTATTATTATTGTTATTATATATATATATATATATATATCTATTGTGGTTGTGCAAAACTTCTTTTCTTTTGGTTTTAAATATTTTGTTTTATCAAATTTTTTATGTTTCAGAGACTATATATATATTTAGGCTCTATATATTTATTTATCTATATATGTGTGTGAGTGAAATCCTTTGTCTAATCATTCTTCAGGCAGTCTTTGTTGTGAAGATCACTTTCCTTAATGATTCATGTAGGCCCTATAACTTATAACTTATTAGATTCACATTACTATAACATAATCATAAATGATGTAATGTTTCATTTTCTTGCATTGCTGGCAGAAAATCAGAGAGTATCTCTTGAAAATTGTAAATAAGTTGAGTCATTAGGCATCTTCCAATCTCATTAAGTCACTGCTGATTAAGGCTTTTCATATTCATGTCAGGAACATACTTAGCAAGTCAAATAAATATTGATGTAAGAAAATTGTAAGTTACATTGTTTTATGTAAAGACTGTAAAATGTAAGTCTTTTGTCCCTTGCTGATGTCAACCATAGCAGACATGATAATGGCCAGGTTGTATTTGAATGTAAACAAATTTGTCTAAGCACCTGTTATATTTAACCTGTCATAATTTAATAAGCACAATCTTTCTAATTTTATGAATCTTTTTGAGTCACAATCATATTACTGGTGCTTATGGTGCCTTGTCCTGAGTGGAAGAAAAAGATTTGTATTTGTGCTCATTTATATATTCTGACCGCTACTACTACTAGCTTATTTTATAGATGTATCATAAACATTTATACTCATTGAATCATGTATATAATATATATTTGTAGTTCTTTGTAATGCAGTGCCATTAAAGGCTTACACATGCATAATAATCATGTTAGTAACAATTTTATATAAAGTTGATGAATGCACTATGTTTCAATGTTTCTTACTCAATTAAAAAAACATATTGTAGTGAGTATCTTTGTTTTTGCATTCTTTGATTATTGTGCGAGTATAATTGGTTCTTTTGAATTCAGCCTTGCAGAAGATGGGATAGTAAAATAGGAAATTACATGATATGATACAACACAATAGCCTATAACTTATTCTTGGAGCTTAGCACATGTAGAGGGTGGCCTGATTCCAGAATTGTTTCTACCAAACTATAGTGTGTGATGTTCCTCTCATCCAATGAACTATTACTTACACGATCAGAGGACATCATGTGACGATTTTGTGCGATTTTTATTGGTGATGTTAGAACGCCAAAGATCCCTGTCTTCTGCTTTCTTTCCTACCTCTATCCATGTTCACCCTTGTTTTATTTCTTTCTCTTGTTCTCCATGTTTTCATTGGACTGCCTTTTTCCCTTTGTCCTTGATGTGTCCATCTTGATGCAAAATTTTTCTCATGAACTATTGATCAAAATTATACACATATATATAATATGAAAGAGAAATCCGGAACAAAGTTGCCTTTGTAGATGGCGTCGATTTTATTGGGCGTGGCACAAGTTTGCAGACATCGACAATATACAAGAAATCCTCCTGAAACACCAACTGAAAGTCAATATGGAAAAGACAGAATATATATTGATATCAAGGAGTGAAACAGACCTGAAACAAACGGAAAAAGTGGGATCACTCATCGGCGACCAAGAAGATGTAGAGAGAAGAAAACAGCTCTCCTCAGTGGTCCTATACAAGCTACATCTTATTTGGAAAAAAGGAATAAAATTCACGACAAAAATACAGCTTTACAAGTCCTTTGTGAAATCATTTCTATTATACAATTGCGGCACATGGGCACTGACAAAAACTCAAGAGGAAAATCTGAATGCCTTCCATAGGAAACAACAGAAGAAGGTATTAAACATCTAATACCCAACTAAAATTACAAATAACACCTTATACAAAATGTGCCAAGATAAGCCACTCTCCATCAACATCACAGAACAAAGCAACTCACGTCTGATTACATCAGAGAAACAACCAGATTTGACAGGCACCCTATAATTAAAACCACCTTGCCCATCATCCTAAAACGAGACCTGTCAAATGACAGTATCAGTCACCCCATACAACTCTCATCAGCCAAGGACTTGGACACGACCTCCATGCTTGCCCATATAGGCATTGTTTGTGGCCTGTACGGTTATATTTTACTCTCCCTCGAAATGATGCTTTTGTCGTATATTATAGTATAACGAAAAAACACTATGATAGGACATATAGGAAGCTACAGGGGAGAGACAGGACACTATGAAAATGGGAAGGGAAATTCAGATAGAGAGTCAATCAAGGGCCTTTTTGAAGTGTCCGGAAAAGAAGTTCAACTGCTCCTCTCTTTAGTTTTAAAATGTCTGCCATTGTGAAGACAAAGAATTATGAATTACTATTACTATAAAATAGATACCTTTAACTTTAAAAGGCGCTTTCCATCAGCCTACACAAAGATAAAGCAGGAAGATGTAAATTTTAAATGAATGACCACTTACGAGTATCAAATCAAGCGAGGCTGTTATTTGATCATAGTAACATTGTTATTAACAATAATACTTGCGTCTTCCAGATGAAGTTTGCTAATGGTACTTCAGTGTCTTTAGTAGGCCTATGTACTACACTCAAGTGACACAAATTCACTAATTGGTGTATCAAGTATAATAATAACAATAACAATAATATTGTACCGGTAATAATAATACTGCCCCTTTACACCCCTTTAAAAAGTATGGGCTATGTAGCCTAATACTAATATCCACTTCCTTCATTCATGCTTATATATATATATATACTCTTTGTTTTATGACCACTGACAATTTGTGGTGCATATTTTAAACAATGCAACCTGTTTATATCCACATTGCAATATTATTATTATATAAATATGCAATAAAAAAAGAAGAAGACAGTCCCAGGGCATTGGGTGTCATGAACCCAGTGTGGCCTGATCTCCCTAGGGTGTCAGAAGTTTAAGGCCGAAACACCTGTTCGAGGGAGATTCTCTTCTCTGAAGACCTAGTACTGTCTCACTCTATAAGAGTTTGCTTTACACTTATTTTGATATATTATATTAATGGATCAAACAATAGAAAAAAGTAACGGGAAATCATAATCATACAAGCAATAATGCTAGTGCAAGTGTTGATTGTGAAAATTTGTAAGGCCCTAAAAAAGGTTGTTTTCTATTTAAAACATTTGCCCTTGCACATCCATCCATCATCATCCACTAACGCTTGAAAATGTCCCTTTTTCATGCAACAGTGATTTATGCTTGCTTTGTCACGTCTCTGCTTAGGACTGCTTGCTTTCACTGAAATTGGTTCTCAACCCCTGATATCGCTTGTTTTCTCAATCTAACTAAAAAAACATAGCTTGTTTTCTTATAATCTGACTCAAGAATTGCGATTTGGCTTAGGTTCTGAGTTTGGCTTGAGACTTGTGATTTGGTTTGTTTATTTGATCTGTCTTGAGATTTGTGACTTGGCTTGTTTTCTGTCTGACTTGAGATTCACCATAGGGCTTGTTATCTCGATCTGGCTTGAAATTTGCGATTTGGCTTATTTTGCAAATTAAGTCGAGTTAATTGAAAACCATTTGCTAATTTGCTGGCATTGACATTGAGATAAAAGCAGGTCCAATCTTGATCCACGTGTTTTCCCTTTATTTAAAATTAAAGTGACTGACCTGGAAATTTAGTTACTGAGAATCTACATCGAAGAGATTCACTAACATTTTGTTATCTGTAGACTGGATAATACCTTCATTGACGAAATCATGATGTTGATATACAGGGTTTAAGTCAAATTTACAAGACTCCTTCTTACAATACATATATTAGATTTGCTGCAGGGGTAAAGGTAAAATCACACTGATTGGAAGTTTTCTATAGTAGGTTGTTTATTGATTATTGAGAGAGTCAAATGCATACAATTTATACATATATTTTTAAAGACATAATTATGTGGCACATGCATATTATTTATTATTATAAACACTCAAATAAATAGAGTAGAACATGGCTACAGCGGGACTTTTCGTTCCAGAAGAAAAATCCTGCTGTAGGCGTGTTCCCACCATTGGAATGCAAAGAAGTAGAACTAGTAGAAGACATTTTTTTCTTGTCTTGTTGATTGTGCTGTTTCACGTACCATACAGGTTATGTAGCACTATGTGGAGATCTAGACTAGACAAGTGAACTTTGAAGTAGAAATGGATGTGCGAAGTATGAGTATGAGCATCTACGATTGAGACCAACTGTGTAGCGAAAACTCGGATAACACTCCCTCTCCTTTTACACAATGCATTCCTTGGCATATCGCATCTCAACGCAAATAACAAGTTTTGTACGACTTTGATATTGGTATAGGAAACCCAGATTCCGGTACATGTAATATGTGTCATTTATAACAATGTAAGGACAATCATCAGCGATAGTTGAGACTAAATTACACTCTAAACAATTATACATGCGTGAAATGGAAACATGGTGCCAAGCATGTCAGACAGTCATTTCTATCCCTAGCCTCCAACGCTGCACACAGCTGGCCTGACACCCCCCCCCCACACACACACACACACACAGACACACACACACGCACACTCCCGACTCCACCAACAAAGCCAGGCACAAAAACGGTCGCAGTGTTTACCGGTACAGGGGAGGGAAAAAAGAAAAGAAAATGATGTCATCCCGCTTCATTTTTCCACTCTTATTCTTAACCTCGCTCAATTGAATCTTTCCTGCTGTATCTATGTTTGGGTCTTTTATTGGAACCAGTCCCGTTAAATCCATGCACAGGTAACAGAGTTTACAAAGAGAAAAAATGGGGATTCCGGTAAAGTCCCGTTGTAGGGATGGTCCCGCTGTAATTGATCACTACTGTACTGTATACATGTATTATTGATACTGTAATTCATAACTGAAGGTGTTTCTCATCCCTTACCCTACAGTTAAAATGTACCTCAGTTGTGATAAACCAATTTAATAATTCATTTGGTCCTAGAGAATGTTCTTTTCCAATTTACACAAAATTAATTATTTAGCTTCAAATACATGCATAGTCCACGCCGCCCAGGTGCACACTTCGCCAAGGTGCATGCTTTTCTACTCTTGACAAAATATTCAACATATAAAACCCTATCATTACGTGCACGGAGGCTAGGCCTCACTTTGGACAAGTGCACACTCATTTCCTCAAAATCCCAATAACAGGCCTTGTAATGACACGGCACGCCTGTCGTAACACACGAGACAGAGCACTGGCCATGCGATACCACGCCGGTGTTAATGAGATCAACGCCAACATGACAAAAGAGATACAAGATATACATGTATTTCACGATTCACACCAATTGGCTAAAATTAAGATAATAATAGACTCCCTTCACTTGTCTAGTCTTCCCGACTCGCAATGTGGTGCAGGCCGTACAGCGGAGGGAAAGGCAGGCGAGGTTTCACTCTCTCTGTCTTCGATTGGTTGATCAACTGCTTTTGACAGACTTACAAGCATGGCGTGAGACTGGGCGGGGCCTAGTGATAGCCTAAGATGCCAAACATGTGGTCTGTCATATATGAATACATTACATGTATTCGATGTGTAATTTTGTCAACTAAAAATAAATAAAAATAAAATAAAGAAAACCTATCAAATAATCAAAAGATAAAACACACACACACTCATACAAATACATACATACATACATAATCCCACCACCTAAAAAAACCCCCAAACAAACAAGAAAAAAAACCCAACAACGTATGGCGTAAGTATAGCACTGTATCCATGCACCCGACTGTTAAAATTAAGGGGAAAAAACTCCAAAAGGGACACAACTGTAAACTAAAATTGTGATGACAAGTCGCCCTCCACTTAAGTGCACCCTTCTGACAAGTGCACGCTCAATCTTGCTCCAGATCACCGTGCACTTAGCCGGCTTCGACTGTAGTACATGTGCTATTCAGTAATTTTGTCTACAAACCCCTCAATATTCAGATTAGGGACAGCTTGTGTGCGTCTATGATTGCCAGTATGTAATCATTTACTTCTTGGAATAGTGATGCGAATTGAATGAGACTAAGATGGACCTTCAAGCAAATCAATTTATTTGAAATTAATGAAATACTCATTTATCTGCCACTACTGCCAGTTTTAATTTTAACGGCTAACACTCTTACTTTTATTTAGTTTTAGCAGTAGTAGCAAATTAATTTATTTGAAATTAATGAAATGCTCATTTATCTGACAGTTTTAATTTTAACGGCTAACACTCTTACTTTTATATAGTTTTAGTGTTGTGGACTATGTGAGATGACTGGAGTAGACTGTTTATATTTAATATAATAGTATGATTAACTAAGATGTGAGAAATACTATTTATTTCCGTCAATTTGTTTCAAGCCTGTTCTTTATATGTATGTTCTACTGTACTATCATGATGCATTTTGTAAGAGCAGTGACCATGAATTTGGGATGGAGCACTGCTTGAAGTTGGAGTCACCGTGCTTAATGGCATGAAGTTTATATGAAAAAAAATCAGTAAGAGGAAGATGGTGTGCTTGAAGCCAAAACATATTTGAGGATGGCATGCTTATAGGCAGTGGCGACTGTCTGGTACATTAAAAATTTGAATGTGATAAAAATAAAGGCAAATTATAGTCTCTTCACAAAACAAGAGGTACAAAAAATAAAAATGAAGCTGAGGCAAAGACTAACTATAAGAATAACAGCAATAATAAGAATAACAATAATAATAATAATAATAATAATACAGTAGTTTTCATGAGAGTGCCCTCCAACTGAATGCCCGTTTTGCCTAAGTGCCCGCTATTTTGATGAAACCGATTTTTTTTACAATCAGAATTATCATGTCACTCTAAGTGCCCGCCTTCTAAGCCATCTGCTGCCTTAGTGTCCGGTATGTGGGCATGGTGTCAGTAAAAAAAAGCTATGAAATATCCTTACTACAGATAAAGTAATCATGAACATTTGTCTGGAGTCTACTAAGGTCTCAAAAGGCGCCCCTCCCGCTCACTTTTCCCACCCCTTTGAGTCTGGAATAGGTAACAAATGAATGCCCCATTGCTAGTCCACTGTCCAGCCAATCAAATTCGTTATTGCGACATGAAAGGTGTAGCCTAGATTTGGACGTCAATGAAGAGACATGCTCAGGTGTTCAATGATGCAAGACGGCAGGGGCGTCTTTGAACCTTATAGAACTGGCAGCATGGCTCGTAAACTTAAAAGTGATTTAAAAACTCAGCAAGATTATCATTGTCCAAAACGTGACAATCACGTTTAAAGTTGCGTTGTAAACTTGATGAGATTTCAAAACTCAAAATAAAGATAATGAAAATCAGACCTCTTGGGAGCCACAGGGTCAATATTGCCTGGGTGCCCGCTCTACCTAAATGCTGGTTAGACTGCTTCCCGACCGCCGGGACACTCGCGAAAACTGCTGTAAAATAATAATAATAAAAATCATCATCATCATCACAGATTATAAATATTATGAAAATATACAATAGCATAGAAATGACGACAACAGGTTTACAATATCTATGAAATGTATATATATTGAATTAAGAAATAAATAAAAGAATGTCATAAAAACTAAATTAAAGAAAAATTGATTTAAACTTTCTCATTTAGCTGCAGATCTTTATGCAAGTATTGAGTATAACAACAGATAGAGGTTATATCAATTATCTTCACATATTGTCATTTTTGTTCAATTTATCTTGATCTTGAAAAGCATCATGCATTTCTATCTTTTGGATCTCTGTATTTCATGTCGATATAATCAAATATATCTTCTTCACAACTGACAGGTAGTGGTTCACCCGGGACTCCTAAATATGGAACAATAAAATTTGATTATGGTGGTGGAAAAACAAAAAAGTAAAAAAAAGACACTAACTATTTTCAAAATCTAATGCCCCTAGAAAAAAAAAAAAAAATTCCAATGAAGAATAATTATTTTGATATCAAGGGTACATTTTCTTTTACCGCAGACACATTTAATAAAAGTTTTTTATATTTGATGCTGATCATTTCATTATTCAAATTTTACTTACTGGTATCATTATCATCATTTATTTAAAGTACAGCTACAGTCTCACATACTGCAGTAATTTTATGGTAAAAATATTACTTCTGTCGAAATCACGTTAAAATTGCATTCATTGCATAAAACAATATTAATTAAAATGAACATTTTTAATGACATATTTCAATTTGAGAAAAACAATTATTGCTGTACTGTAAGACAATGGTAGCAAGTTACCTGTGCTGCCTAAAGGGCGAATAGAGTATTCATTTATGGTAAAACCCTGTTCTAGAGCCTCATGCCTCATATTTTTATTGAAAACATCCGAACCAGTAAAGTGAAGCAATGCACAGTAATATTGATCATTCGGATAGAAACTGGAAATATAAAAAATATTTATTTTTTATTTATTATGAAATACATTCTAAAAATTAAAAATACAGAACCACAATGATGTAATGCAGAAACATGGGGAAAAAGTTAAAGAAAAAAAAAAGCAATAAGAGAGAGGGGCGGGGAGTGGGGGATGATGTTTGACACTGATATACATGGAATAACTGAGATATTTAGAATAACAAATTGAATTTAGAATAACAAATTGACTTATACATATGAATACATGTAGTATTATACCATTCTTTCTCAATACCTTCATTAAAGGAGACATTTTAACATTCATTTATCCCCTTTATAATGAAATGAAATGGTTAATTTCTTCAACTGGATTTTTTAACCGTTGATTACTTGAAACAGCATGACTGCTAATGTCAAAGAGAATCATGAAAAAATTATCAAGTGAGAAGCACTAAATCAAGTTATTGTATAAGAAGTGTACATGAATTCACTTAAAACATCAGTTCTGCATTGTCATTATTTCCATTCTGTTGATGTCTGAGAGTGAGAAAAAAAATGTCATTTAAGACAAAAAATAAATTACCTTATGGCTATGAATAATCAACAACAAAACAAAGTTTATAATTATAAAATGTCCCCACTACAGAGACAAAAGAGAACAGTGAATTTTTGTGTTTAAACGCTTAAAAAAACCAACCAAACTTAACTTAGCTCAGGTTTAAATGACACGACAGCAGACTTTTTCTATATAAACTTTTTGTTGTTGATTATTTATAATCAGTGCAGCATGTATTTGTCGAATTTGTTGGGACAATAAAAAAAAAAGTTTGGAGGAATCTGTAATTTGAGCATTATGTGATAACACACAAGGAAAGTAACCCTTATACTTATAGTAGGATCAATTAATATTGTAGTTATGTCCCTTGTGGTCAACTTCCAGCGAGTCTTTTCTCTCATTTTCGAGAGAAAGAACAGTTTTCTTTTCTCTCCTATTGGTGTTGAAGATTAATGATTCAAAGTGTAAATATGCAAATGAAGGCAAGTAATGAGTGGGATGAAACTAAGACATGTGAATGGCATGGTGGCACGGAGCAACAGGTTGATGTAATAATAATGGGCTACAAAACAAATAGGTCTACACATGTGAACGCACTATTATGGGCATAGGCCTTGTGACTTTACATCAGCATTGCACATGCGTGGACCATTTTTAGCCACCAACTTAAGAAAGCTTGCGAAACAGTTCACCAATGACAATGATTTCAAGGCATGGATAGACCAGAACACCATCATACTGCCGGCTCGAGGACTTTTCAGACAATTGGTATGGATGCAGCATGGTGTGCCCTATTTTTAGTCACCACCTGGGGGCCTTTTCAGACGTAAAAATGGGGGAAAAACTGCTCATGCTGTCTGAGCAGCAGGCAGACAGTTTGAGGAATACATGACATGAAAAAGTTTGACTTAAGCATGAAAAAAATGTAAAGGAAATAAAGGAAATTATTAAGGACAATGCAGTTTGTTTGAGGAATCCGTAAATTCCAATTCAATGAATGTGTGTTTGATGAACATGTGCTGCACTGTATTATGGTATAATCATATTGAGCTCTCCACTGTGGTACTTTGTTATTACCTTATGTCTATGCGTCGGAATGGATAGTCTGTGCCATCTGAAGCTGATGGAAGACGACAAACTCCCTGAAATTGAAAGAATATCAGTGAGAAATAACGTTTACTGAATAAACTGTTGATTGAATGAAACGCCTAAAAACAATGGCAATTAGCTCCCTATATATGTCTAACAAAAAATCTGGGGTGATGGGGGTTTGAGAACAAGTGCTGCTCATTGATATTGATATGCAACTTGTCGTCTTGAGTTAGGGAGCCAAATAAAAATGAAAAGTTGTAGAGTGGTGAATTAAAAAAGAAAAGATTTTTGTGTAATAAAACCTTCAAAAAACATCTTGAATTTAAATATGTAACTCATCGATGTGTACATGCCGATTTGAAACAAGGAACAAGATTAAAAACAGAAAAAAACAACCTACTGTCAGAAACCCATGAAGCAGTTAGCATGTTTTCACTGTGGCAGAACGAGCTGGAGACTGTTTGCACAGGCACTGCTTAAAGAAACATGCTAACAGTAAAATTATTTTAATGACAATCTCACCATGAACTTTGAATCTCCCAAAGACAAGGTGTCTGTTATGAATTTGCAACTTTCCAAAGTTTTCACAACATTATGAAGAAGGGATGGCTGATGAAAAAAAAAATTATAAATATTCTTCAAAAGTCATATATAAAATTTGTATAATATAAGGCTTTATGACATATACATCACTCTTCAAAGCTTATATTACAGTTACAAAAATTAATTCTACGCTACATAATTCAATATCAATATAAGGATTGAATCTCTACCTTCCTCTCATTTTGTTAACCTTGAAAAATAGAATACAGTAGTAATTGTTCATCAAGGCAGGACAGGGCCTGTGCTGTGATTTGTCGACTATATGACCAAGGTGTGATTTGGAGTCTATTGTGAGACAATTGGTTTGATATCTGATATTTCATTACCCAGTGTGACAAATTTAAATCGTTTTTAAAAATTATTTCTCATCATCTTTCACAGCTGTTAATATGGCACTCAAACGGGCCACTTAGTTAGCCGAGCACCCAAGCACGGTACAGGTAAGTAAGGCCTGCAGCAATGAGTCATCAGTTGCCACTGCTTTCAGGTATTTGTCTTGACAGGTGACGCTCCCCTTGTCAACATTGTGCAGGCATAGTGATACGATTTTAGGGAAATTCTACTGACTTTATATTATCATATCTCCTAAACCAACACTTCTACTTCTAGTACCCACTTTAAAGATATCATTTTAAAGATCCTTCTCTTGTTTACATGACAATATAATTCTTTTCCATCTACATCCCTCTGTGCTATTTCTATTGTGCTTTATATCAGAGAGTATTTTTTACTTTACTTTCCTTAAAATTCGATTGTTTTTATTTCTAGTAAATCAAATTAAATATCTTGGGCAAGTTTTTAAAAAAAGTTATATGATTTGATTCTAAAAGATATAATTTATCATCTGTAAAAATTTGGTATTTGAAAAGTGTCTGTGTTTTTCATGAGAAGTAATAGTTTTAATTTCTGTGGTTCTCATACGACTGGCTTATAATCTAAGTCTATTATTCTATCTTGTCCTATTTAAGGTTATCCGAAAAGTGAATTTTCTGTATCATGGTTTCCTATGGAGACCTGCCATATTGAGAACCTAAACGAAAATGAGTTGCGTAAAACCTGTGGGGAGAGAGCATTATCTGCCTGATAGTAAGTATAGGTTCTTATTCTCTGATTTTCAATCAACTAAATTGTATTATTATATAATTATTATGTACAGTGACAGTGACAATAGAAATGGCGATGAAGCAGAGGCATCTGCCACAAATTTAAAAAATATACACTCCTCTAGTTTAATAACGATGCCTAAAAACCACTGCTACACTGGACACACAGATGATACTACCTCTGTGAAGAGAATAAAAATTGCAATCTAAAAACTCAGATTTATCATGATTGCATTTGATATTTACATAAGTCTAAAAATTGACAATATCTGAAATAATGGAACATATCATTGCGACAATTTTTCAGCCTCCCAAAGAAGGTCTTGCCTGGGAGGTTCTATTGCATTATTTTATAAAGCCTCAGGAGAACGAATCCCCCTCCAAACTCATAAAATTTATGTCACAGGAGCTACTGATAACTGGTAAAATGAGTGAAAGTGGAAAAGTTTAAAAAGACATTTGAAATGGGAAAAGTTCTCTCATCTTCTTACCATTTTCTTGGATTCTGAAGTGAAAGTAGGATGTGTCAATAGGAAATCAATATCACCGCTATTTGGAGCACCTGCACAAAAAACAACAGATTGCAAAATAGATTCGGTAAGAATTAGTAGAAGGCTCTAAGAAGTGACTTTTGTATTAGAAGGAATTCTCTTATAATTCTAGCATTTTCAAAGTTCTACTGCACAGTTTTTGCTTTATCAATCTTTACATTCTTCCAAGGTTAGAAGTACAAACATTTATCTGAAGTAAATATGGTGACTTGGTCTGTACTCAAAGAGATCAATGGAAACTTGAAACACTTGCCTCTCCTAAAACTGCCGCACACCTTCATGACATAATCTTTATCCAATTTATTTATCTTTTCTACGACCAAGTCCTTTGGGGAAGAAAAAAACAACAATAATAATAGTATTCATACAGTATCAAAATAAATTGTATTGATGAAAAAAAAAAAAGATATATAAAATAAGCAACTTTTACTGCCATAACAATAATGTGGAGAAAACTTATGAAAGGGTCCCAAGAGATAAATTATGGTACTGTATAAGGAGATCAGGTGTGGCTGAGAGCTATGTTAGGGTAGTGCAGTATATGTATAAAGACAGAATGACAGCAATCAGATGCATAACAAGATAGGCAAAAGGATTTGAGGTGAATGTTCGGCTGCATAAAGAAACTGTTCTTCGCCCTTTCTTATATGCAATGGTGATGGAAAGGTAAACAGATGAAATCAGACGAGAAGCCCCATGGTCAATGTTATTTGCTGGTGACATTGTGCTATGCAGTGAATCCAAGGAAGAAATTGAAGTAGATCTGGATACAGCGGCAAAATGACTGAAAAAGAGGGGAAAGAGGGACAGTAGGAGTAAGACTGTGTATACGAGTCTAAATGAGGAACAAAATAGAGGCACAATTCTCTTACAAGTACAAGGCCAGGAGGTGAAGTGGGTAGATGAATTTAAGTATTTGGGATCAACAGCCCAGAGAGCAGTGACTGTAGAAGTAGAAGTGAAGTAAAAAATAGAGTGCAAGCAGGATGGTGTGGATGGAGAAGAGTGTCAGGTATAATGTGTAATACAAGGATACTTAGAAAACTAAAAGGGATGGTGTGTATCAACAAAATTGAAAACGAGCACATTAGAGAGAATGTTCACATAGATAGGTTTGGAGACAAGGTGGGAGAATCTAGATTGAGATGGTTTGGATGTATCCATAGGAGAGATGAAGAGTGCATTGGTAAGAGGAATGCTGAAGATGTCACTACCAGGTAAGAAGAAAAGAGTAAGACTGAAAAGAAGGTACATGGATGGAATTAAGGAAGATAAGATAGCAGCTGGTGTAAAAGACCACTGTGGGGAATCCTAACAGAATAAGCCGAAAGAAGAAGAAGATGAAGAACATCAAAGACCAGACAGAGACGAAAAAGACTATATTTTGCCCCATTAACCACTTCTCTTGAAGGATATCTGCCTATTTAATTTACTGGTGCAGCCATATTTCCACAAGTCAATTTAAGTATTGCATAGGACTGGTTTAGACTCAACTGAAAAAGTCTGGTTTTCAATATATAGTTTTTAAGAGGTGATCAGTGATACTAATAGTCGGTTTAAATGTAAGCAAACCTTCGAAATTATTATGCTGAATGAATAATTAAATGTGTAAATACAGATACGTATTGCTGGAAAGGTAATTTTCAAATAAATAACTTTAACTACAAGCATGTACTTCTCACAAGGATGGTGAAAAAATACCTGCATTTTAATCATTTGTTCCCGTGGGATTCTCTGCTCAAAATCTTCAAAGTGCCTGAAAATGTAAAAATAAAAAAAAAAGTAACCAATAAAACAACAAAACAAAGCAAAACAAAAACAAAAAACAAACAACAAACAGAAGTATAATATTGGTAAAATTGTCTCTCTTGTTTAACTTGTAAATCTCAATCCATATTTTGTATTATCCATATAGAGCTAAAAAAGACTGCAGTCACTGTATGTTTTCCCTGCTGATGCTCTATTAGTAAAGTAAAACATGTCTTTTTGTGTTTTTTTTTGTTGTTTTT
>JBCJKE010438183.1:0-15196 GCA_039654525.1 Melibe bucephala | reverse complement strand
GTTGAAGCCTTTTCTTATGCAAAAAAAGTGCTTCACCTGAATTTTATCAAGTGTTGCACTTCATTTTTTAATTTAGCAATGCAGCTCTTTTTATTATTGAGTATAATTGTAATATGAAAATTGCAGTAATAACACAAGAAGACCATGCAGCAATAGGTGGCATAGAAAAAGTCAATAGACTTATTTACCAACTATTTGCAGACAAGCACGAAATAACAGAATTCCCAACACTAGAAGATCCGCGTTACAGAAGTAAAAAAGTTCATAAATTAAACCCTAAAGTTAAAATTGATAACAGATTACTCGGTTGAAAACCATATGTATTTATCTGGGGAGGAACATATACAAGAAAAAATTTCAATTATTTAAAAAATAATTTTGATCTTGTAATCATTGGTTCTTCAAATGCGCCAAAAAGATGAGTTAAAGATGATAAGTTTGTTCTTTATCAACACATGGATTGAGATTTTTACGGAATTGGAGGAAAGCCTCTTCATTGATCTATTGGGCAAGCAATATCCTCTATATTTTTTGGGGCGGGTTCATTTAGAAGTATGTTTAGGTGGGCAAAAAATTCAATATTCTATGCGCCGGAAACTTCAATACCAACAAAAGGTAAAGCATTTTATGCTCCGTTATCAGCATATCCCGTTAAAGAAATAAAGGATTACAATAAAAAACGCGAGGGATTTGTTTGATTTGCAAGACTTCTTGATGAGGAAAAAGGTGTTAAGGCAATAATAAACTTAGCAAATTTAAACAAAAAAATAATCATCTATGGGGCTGGTAAAGATGAAAAGATGGTTAAGAAGAACCTTGAAGATCAATCAAGATTTAAGGGTTATATTAAAAATACAGATGTTCCAGAAATGCTTCAACAAAAAAAGGCTATGATAATGACATCTAATTACGAAGGGTTTGGTTTAACTGTTGTCGAATCTCTATCTCAAGGAACACCGGTTGTAATGTTTGACACATTTAGTGCTGCAAAATTCTTTGAAAAGTCTGGCGCAGTGTTCTTATTTAAAAAAGGCGATATAAATGGAATGAATAAGAAGTTAAAAGAACTTGACTCCCTTAAAAAAGAAGACTATAAAAAAATATCTGAAAAAGCTGTTAAATTTGCAAAAGAAAATCTTTCAATTGAAGCTTACAAAAAAAATATCGAAAATGTATTAGAAAGTGTAGGAAACCATGAATAAAAAAGTAGTTGTTTTAGGTGGTGGAACTGGATTATCAGCTCTACTAAGAGGAATAAAATATATCGAAAACATTGATATCACAGCAATTGTAACAGTTGCAGATTCTGGTGGGTCTACCGGAGTCTTAAGTAAACATTTTGATATTCCTGCAGTTGGAGATTTAAGAAGGGTTATAGCCGCTCTTTCTCACAATAGAGAAGAGCTTGAAGAATCTATGGAATATAGAATATCAGGCACTGGTACAGATTTAGATGGACATACTGTTGGTAATTTAATTCTTACTTCTCAAATTATGATGAAGAATGATTTTGCTAAGGGTATCGAATCAGCTACAAAGATGCTGAATGTATCGGGTTCAATAGTTCCTGTTTCAAATGAATTTAATCATTTACATGCAGAACTTAAAGATGGAAAAATTGTTGAAAGTGAAGATAAAATTGGGCATTCTTCACAGTCTATAAAAAGAATTTTTTATAAAGATGGAGAAGCGTCAAAACATGCTGTAGAAGCTATTAAAGAAGCAGATTATATTATTTTTGGAATCGGTTCCCTTTATACATCGTTGATTGCTAATCTAATTTATAAGAACATACAAAAAGCTCTTGAAGAAACTGATGCTGAAATTATTTATTTTGCAAATGTATTTACTCAGCACGGAGAAACAGACAATATGACATTGTCAGATCACATTAGAGCAATTGAAAATCATACACATAAAAATGTTATTGATAAAGTGGTGGTTTCTAATACCAAAATTTCTGAAAAAACAATTCTCGAATATGAAGAAGATCAACAATTCCTTGTGAAAGACGATTATCACGATGTCTTAAAATTTGATTTAATTGATGAAATTAGAAATGAAAAAACAAATAAAATGGATGCAAAACATTCGTGGTCTAAAATCGAGTCCGTTGTAAGGAGGTTAATAAAATAATGTTAATTAAAAGTGTAAAAGTCATAAATTACAATGAAGTAATAAATAATGCTGATGTTGAAATTAAAAATGGAAAAATATTTAAAATAACACCAAAAAAAGGTTCTGCAAAAAAAATTCTTATTCCTGGGTTTATTGATCAACATATACATGGTTTTTCAGGAAAAGATTCAATGGATGGTGCTGAAGCAATTGAATACATGTCTAATAAACTCCCAGAATTTGGAACCACATCATTCCTACCTACTGTAATGACTGCATCAAACTTAAATGAAGCACTAAAAGAAGCATCAAAAGCAGAAACAAAGGCTTCGAGAATATTGGGAATACATGCGGAAGGGCCGTTTTTATCAATTGAAAAAAAAGGTGCTCATGATGAAAAATATATTGTTAAAGCTACAAAGGCAAGAATTGATAAAATGATTAAACTTTCAAATGGAACAATAAGAAAAATGACAATTGCTCCTGAAAACTTTTCGAAAAAATACCTTCCAACATTATTCAAAAATAATATAGTGCCTTCATTAGGACACTCAAATACTTCTGGTTATGAAGCATCTAAATACTTTGCTTTAGGAGTACCAAGTACTACTCATCTTTGAAACGCAATGAGTGGTGTTGCAAATAGAAATCCTGGTTTAGTTGAAACTTCGTTAACTAATGAAGCTGTCACAACGGAAATGATTTTAGATTTTGTTCACGTGGATAGAACAACTGCAAAATTGACGATTGAAGCAAAAGGACCCGAAACAATAACACTAGTAACAGATTCAATTAGGCCCGCAGGACTTCCTGATGGCGATTCAGTATCTGGTGGATTAAAAGTAACTAAAAAAGGAAATTTAATCACGCTTAAAGGAAAAGATACAATCGCAGGGTCCGGAGCAACAATGTTAGATAACTTTAAAAATGTTATTGCTTTAGGATATGATTACGAATCTGCTGTTGCAATGACATCTTACAATGCCTCTTTAATCTTGGGCGAAGATGAACTTGGTATTATCAAAAAAGGTTATAAAGCTGACCTAGTAATACTTAATAAAGATTTAGAAATAGAACAAACAATAATAGATGGAGAAATAAAATATGTTAAAAATAATTAGAACAAAAAATTACGACGAAATGTCAGTTGAAGCAGCTAAAATAGTACTTAATCAAGTCGCAAATAAAACAAATTCAATTCTTGGACTTGCTACAGGTGGTACACCTGAAGGAATGTACAAACTTATCATCAACGCTTACAAAGAAAATAAAATTAATTTTGAAAATGTTAAAACATTTAATTTAGATGAGTACATAGGGATACCAGAAGATCACCCACTTTCATATCACACATATATGGATGAAAATCTGTTTAACCATATAAATGTTAAAAGAGAAAATATAAATGTACCAAATGGAAATGGTGATGCCCACAAAAATGGAATTCAATACGATAAAGATATTGAAGAAGCTGGCGGAATTGATCTTCAAATTTTAGGAATTGGAGAAAATGCTCACATAGCATTTAATGAACCGGGGTCAAACGATACTGAAGGAACTAGAGAAGTTAATTTAACTGAATCTACAATAAATGCAAATTCAAGATATTTCACTTCAAAAGATGAAGTTCCTAAAACAGCAATAACAATGGGTATTGGTTCAATACTAAAGGCTAAAAAAATTATACTTTTAGCTTCTGGACCTAAAAAAGCTAAAGCGATATTTGATACAATCAATGCTGATATATCACCAGAAGTTCCTTCAAGTTATTTAAGAAATCACTCGGATGTGACTCTTATAATTGATGAAGATGCTGCGAAAATGATCAAATAAATGGACATATGTTCATTTTTTTTATAAAAATTTGAAAAAATGAAATATAATATTTTCATGAAAAAAATTAATAATACACATATAGAAATAAAAGAACTATTAAATAATGGTTTAAAGAGAAAAGAAATAAAAAAAATATTAGATGTTAGCTCTGGAATGATATCGGAGGTTTCAAAAATTGACATACCTTTGGGAAAACACACTATAAATAATGCGGTCATTTGGGTTGCTGGTTGAGGCTCTCGTTTGATGCCGGTAACAAAAAATACTCCAAAACCCCTTGTAATAGCAAAGGGGACCTCATTTTTAGAATCTGCAATAAAACAATTGATGGCATCCGATATAAAAAAAATTACCATTGTTACTGGAAGAAAAAGAAATGCTTTTTCAAATTTAATAAAAAAATACAACCTTAATGAAGTTTACAATGCAATGTGAGAAAAGCATAACAACATTTCATCAATGTATGCATTTCTTAATTCTAAATTTTTCAAAGTGGAAAACACATATTTTATTGATGGCGATCTATCTTTTTCAAATAATTTTAAATTCAGAAAACATGCTATAGATTCATTTGCAATGACTTCATATGTTGAGAACATAAATGATATTTTGATTCAAAAAGAAGGAAAGTGAATATCCAGTTATTCAATTCCCAAAAAAGAAGATAAAGTTAATGGCGAACAATATAAAGGAATTTTCTTAATGAACAAAAATGATTTAGAAAATTATAAAGATGAACTTATTAATTCATATTCAACTTCAAAAGAATATGAAGATAGATATTGATTTGATGTATTGTTTGAAATGGCACACAATAAAAAAATAAAAATGGAAACAATAAAAGTTTCATTTAAAGATGTTTTTGAGGTTGATTCAATTGAAGATTTAATAAAATTAGATAAAAAAACTTATAAAAGCAAAAAGTTCATAAGGGAAAATTATGAATAAAACAATTTCAATCAATAACAAAAATAATAAAAAAGGCATAATGGCAATGTTGAGTGGATCATTTGGATATGCTTTATATCCAATACTCGTTTCAATTGCTGCATTTGCCGGTTTTCTACCAAAGAATGCATCAATCTCCGAAAAATTCTTATGAGGATTTGTACTTGTTGGAGGAAAGGAATTATTTAATTTATTTTATCAATGAATATACATCTCACTAAAAGGAATTGGAGATTCAAAGAAATTTATATCAATATTTTTATCCATCCCCCAAATTTACAAAAACATTCTTAATAAAGGAATGAAGAATAAATATGGTTGAATTGTTGCATTGGCAGCAATATTGGCTGGACCAATAGGGTACTCAATTGAGACGACGGGAATTGTTCTTTCTGGCCCTTCATTAGGAACCTTACTTGTGAATCTTATCCCCATATTTATAGTAATTTTTACAAACACATTTTTCAAGAAGAAAACATCAACTTTTTCAATTGCAATGATTGCAATAATAGTATTTTCTGTGATTGGAAATTCGTTAGGGCAATATTTTACTCTATCTTCCGAATCATCAGAAAACATCTCAATAGCTTTATTAACTGGAGCCGCAACTGCAATCTTGTGAGCGCTTGAAAATGTTATGATGAAATATGCATCCGATAAAACAGATTTAAATAACGTGGAAATAGTTACAATAAAATTAACCACCTCAGCATTTATAATTCCAGCATTTTTCATCCCTATCATTTCATATTCATCTGGACTTGGACACATCGGTTACAATTGATACAGTAATTTATTTACAAATAACGAATGATTTCATTGACTCATAGGAATTGGATTAATAATGTTCTTTGCTAGACATTTATATTTCGTTTCAATAACAACAATAACTCCAATAATATCTTCTTTAACATTAATCATAAGATTTGCTTTTATACCTATTTTGCAATTGATAATATTTACTGCTTTAAGTAAGGCGATAAATGTTAATTGATACATATTTGTCCCGTTATCCTTTATTGCTTGAACAGCTGTTTTATTCCTGTTAATTGATCAAAATAAATCTTAAAGGCATTATGCCTTTTTTATATTAGAGTTATCTGTTGGTATAATACATTTATGTGAACATTCATGCAATCGGCAACAAACGATACAAATTGACCAAAAGACCACTCTAAAGAGGTTTGTTTTATTGGTAGATCTAATGTCGGTAAATCATCATTAATTAATGCTTTAGCAAACTCAAAAATTGCTAGAACCTCAAATACTCCGGGTAGAACCCAATTGATTAATTTCTTTAAAGAAGATAATAGAGTTTATGTTGACCTTCCTGGTTATGGTTATGCCAAAATGCCTAAGAAGTTACAACATGAAATGCTTTCTATGATTGAACATTATCTTCATGATAGGACGCAATTAAAAAAAGTGTTTGTTTTAGTAGATGCGAAAATAGGTCCAACTAAAGATGATAAATTAATGATTGATTTTTTAATCGCAAATAATAAACCATTCATGATCATAATGACCAAAGGTGATAAACCTAAGCAAAGTGAACTCCATAAATCAAAACTTAAAGTTGCTGAATTACACGATGATTTCATTGTTGTTTCATCTCTAAAAGGTAGAAATATTGGAAAATTATCAAAAATAATTAATGCCTCATTTTAATTTATAAAAACTATATAACCAAAGTATTATTTATATTTTGGTTATATTTTCGTTTAATTCCATATACTTATAAGGTAGATAAGTAAAATAACTTATTAAACAGAAAAGAGAATACATGAAATTTGAAGATTTAAAACTATCTGAACAAATGCTTAAAACCCTTGAAGAAATGGGCTTTACAGATCCTTCAGAAATACAATATAAAGCAATTCCTGAAATATTAAACGGGAATGATATTATCGGACAGGCACAAACAGGAACAGGTAAAACAGCCTCTTTTGCTATCCCAATTATCGAAAAATCAACACCAGGGTTAGGAATTCAACATTTAATTCTTGCTCCTTCACGTGAGCTTGCAAGACAAATACACGAAGAATTTTACAAACTATCTAAAGGTAAAGATCTTAAATTAGTTACACTAATCGGTGGTGTGTCATATGACAAACAAAGAAAGGATATGTTAAAAAATCCAGAGATTTTAATTGCTACACCAGGTAGACTAATTGATCACTTAGAATCTAAAAAAATTCCAATCGATTTAAGTAATGTATTAACTTTCTCGCTTGATGAAGCGGATGAGATGCTTAATTATGGTTTCTATAAAGAAATGCTAAAAATAAGCAGCTTTTTACCATCAAGTAAACAAACACTATTATTTACAGCAACATTTAATAAGAAAACAAAGGACTTGGCAAATCAATTATTGAAAAACCCGGTTTCGATTGAGGTTTCGAATGGACTTTCAACAACAGCTAACGTAGAACAAAAATACCTTGAAGTAAAGGAAAAAAACAAACTTGTAACACTTTACAACTTATTGCAAATTCATAGTCACGAATCAGTAATGATTTTTGGTAGAACTCGTAAAAGAGTTGATGAACTTACAAGAGCACTTATTAAACTTGGATTTGAAGCTAGAGGAATTCAAGGAGACATGCAACAAAATGAACGTTCAAGAGCTATGGCTAAATTTAGAGAAGGTGAAATCAAAATTCTAATTGGTACAGATGTACTTGCTAGAGGTATTGATGTTGATTCTGTAGACCTAGTTTTCAACTTCGACTTACCAACTGAAATTGAATACTATACACATAGAATTGGTCGTACAGGACGTGCGGGTAAAAAAGGAACAGCTATTTCATTTGTTAAAAGTAATGAATCTGGTTATTTCCACCAGATCATGAAAAAAACAGGGTCAAATGCTAAACAAATATCTGCTCCGAGTGATGAAGACATGGCGGATGTTAAAGCTCAACAACTTGATGCTCAATTATCTAAATTGCTACATGAAGGTAGGGAAAGATTTAGAAAAATTGGCGCTAAAATTGCATCGGAATATACACTTGAGCATTTAGGATTAATAACAGCGGCAGCAGTTATTGGCTCAGGATCAAACCCTTATGAAATCAAACTTACAGGAGAAGCATCTGAAACCAAAGGCGGTGGAAGAGGCGGATCTCGTGGCGGTTCTAGAAGGGGCAACCGTGGCGGTAATCGCGGTGGTTCTCGTGGAGGGTCTCGTGGCGGATCAAGAGGTCGTTCAGGAAATAGAAAATCATCCAGACATTCAAAAGGTAGAAAATAATCTCATTGGGGATTTTTTTATTCCCGCATAAAGAATATTTTTTACATTATTAATGTATAATATTTTACGAGCACTATTGAGGTGCTCCTCCTCGAAAGAGGCACAGACCAAAGGAGGCCTAATGGCTAAATATGAACTTATGTTACTTATTGATCCTAAAGAAGCTGACAACGCATCTGAAAAACTTGCGTTAGAAATTTTTAAGGACTTTAAAGGAACTACTTTAGAAAAAACAGAACTTGCTTATGAAATCAATAAATCAATGACAGGTAAATATGTTATTGCTGAAGTTGAAGCTAATGGTGAACAAGTTGCTGAATTTAGACGTAAAGCAAATATCCTTAAAACTCTATGAAGATACCAAGTTATCAACATGGACAAAGAAATTGGTAGAGAAGAAGCACCAGCCAAAATGGCTAGACATGCTAAAAAAATGGCTGAAAAAGCTGCTGAAAGAAAAGCTGCTAGAGAAGCAAGATTTGCTGCTAGAGAAGCTGCTATTGCGAGAAGAAAAGCTGAAGAGGTAAAATAATGAATAAAGTATTACTAGTAGGTAGATTGGTTAGAGACCCAGAAACATTTACAACTGGCTCAAACATTAAATACACAAGATTTACAGTTGCTGTAAGTAGAACATACGGAGAAGATCAGGCTGATTTTATTCCGATTGTTGCTTGAAGAAATCAAGCGGACTTCGTAGCAAATTACATGAGAAAAGGTTCTCTTATTTCCGTAGAAGGAAGATTTACATCTTCAACATACAAAAATAATGAAAACCAAACTGTAACTCGTTATGAGGTTACCGCCGACAGAATTCAAGGACTTGAGTCTAAAGCTCAAAATGCAACACACAATACTGGAAATACTCAAACAATGCAAGTATCATCAACACAAGAGATGAAATTTGCTGAAGAATCTAAACCAGAGGAACAGTCAACAAAAGATGTTCCATGAGAACTGGACTTATAGGAGACTAATATGTACGGAATTAAATTACCAAAGAAAAACGCAAAGAAAAATTTCAAAAGAAGAAAATTCAACCAATTCATACCAAAGGATGTTAAATACATCGATTACAAGGATACAGAACTTTTAAGTAAATTCGTTAACAGACAAGGACAAATCATCCCTGCTGCAACATCAGGACTTACAGCTAGACAACAAAGAGTTGTTGCTAGAGCAATCAAAAGAGCAAGACAAATGGCACTTATGCCATATGCAAACGAAAGAATTAGAGGATAATTCATTCAACACTCCCAATCGTGGGAGTTTTTTTATAAAAAAATAATCAAATTAAACTTGATTATTTCATTTCAATTGTTTGAGTTCTATCTGGACCAACTGAGAAGTATTTGACTTTAACTCCAACAAGTTTTTCAATAGCTAAGATATATTCTTGAGCTTCTTTTGGCAATTCTTCAAAACTCTTAACTTTTGTAGTATCAGTTTTTCAACCCTTAAATGTTTTGTAAAGAGGTTTACATTTTGAAACTTCATAAACTGAACCAGGTATATAACTAATTTCTTGACCATCTAAATCGTAAGCATAAGCAATTTTGATTTCGTCTAAATCGTCAAGAACATCTAAAAGTGTGACGCAAAGATCAGTAAATCCCGAAACTCTATTAGCGTGTCTTAAAGCTACCGAATCAAGTCAACCAATACTTCTTGGCCTACCTGTTACTGTCCCAAATTCATTTCCTGCTGTTCTAATTTTATTAGCAAGTTCAGGATTAATTTCTTCTAAAGAAGTAACCATTGGCCCTTCACCAACTCTAGTCGTATACGCTTTAACGATTCCAGTAACTCTTTCAATAAGTTTATTATTAACACCAGAACCAAGAGGCACAGCTGAAGCTGTAGGGCTTGAAGAAGTAACAAAAGGATATGTTCCATTATCTATACAAAGCATAACTCCTTGAGCACCTTCGAAAACAACTTTCTTCCCTTGCTTAATCTCTCCCTCTAATAAGTGGCCTGTTTCTTTAACATATTTTTTAAGCTCCGCTGCATATTCCTTGTATTCATCGAATATTTTTTCCAAATCAAAGGTTTGCGCACCAAAAGCTTCTAACTCTTTATTTTTTAATTTAAGTTGTAAAGATAAAACTTCTTTGAATGCATCTGGGTTAATAAAGTCTCCAAATCTAAGACCAATTCTCCCAATTTTATCTGCATAGGCAGGGCCAATACCTTTTTTAGTTGTTCCTATTTTTTTACTTGGATCAACAGATTCTTTAAAGTTTTCATATGCTCCATCAAGTTCTAAGTGAAATGGAAGAATAACATGTGCTCTATCAGAAATAGCCATGTTAAAGTTATCCACTCCGTTTTCTTTTAAATATTTAATTTCATCTATTAACATTTTTGGGTTAATAACCATACCTTGACCTAAGATATTTAATGTCTTAGGATTAAAAATTCCTGACGGTATATGTCTTAATGCGTATTTTTTACCATCAAATACGATCGTGTGACCGGCATTGTTACCACCTTGATATCTAACAACAACATCAGATGTTTGTGCTAAATAATCAGAAATTTTACCTTTTCCTTCGTCTCCTCATTGACTACCAATTACTACATGTGTTTTATATTTCATTTTTCCCCTCACTTCAAACATTATTCATTATAAATTATTTCAAGTAAAATATATAAGTATGTTAAAAAGATATTCAACAGATGAAATGAGAAAAATATGGTCGGAAGAAAATAAATACAAGTCATGACTTGAGGTTGAAATAGCAACCTTAGAAGCATACCTTCCATTTAACCAAAAAATTTCTCAAGACGATCTAAAAAAAATAAAACTAAATGCAAAAGTGGATATTGAAAGGATTCTAGAACTAGAAGCAATATACAAACATGATGTCATCGCTTTTACTAGACAAATATCAGAAACACTTGGTCCTGAAAAAAAATGAATTCATTACGGAATTACTTCAACAGACGTTGTAGACACTGCACAATCAATTAGATTAAAAGAAGCAAATGATCTAATAGAAAAACAATTACTCAAATTCACCAAACTCCTTGCTTCAAAAGCCATAGCTTATAAAAATACCTATCAAATGGGTAGAACACATGGTGTTCATGCCGAAGTTACAACATTTGGATACAAAGTTGCTCTTTGATATGATGAAATGCAAAGAAATATCAAACGTTTTAAAACAGCAAGAGAGCAAATAGAAGTTGCCAAAATATCTGGTGCAGTTGGTAATTACGCCAATATACCATTAGAAATCCAAGAAGAAGTTGCTAAAAAATTAAAATTAACTTCTTCAAAAATTTCCACTCAGGTTTTACAAAGAGATAGGCATGCCGAATACATTTTTGTAATTTCATTAATAGCTTCAACGTTAGATAAAATAGCTACTGAAATAAGACACCTTCAAAGAACAGAAGTTGGCGAAGTTGCTGAAGGGTTTTCAAAAAATCAAAAGGGTTCTTCTGCCATGCCACATAAAAAAAACCCAATTGGTTCTGAAAATATTTCAGGCTGTGCAAGACTTCTTAGATCATTCAATGTTGTAGCATTAGAAAACATAGCTTTATGACACGAAAGAGATATATCACATTCTTCTGCGGAAAGATTTGTATTACCAGACGCAACCGCAACTATTGAATACATGCTAAAAAGAATGAGTAATATAATTGAAAATCTTGTTATTGATGAAGAAAGAATGAAAAATAATATTTTTATAACTAATGGTGTTATATTTTCTCAAAGAGCATTGCTTGCAATTATAAATTCAAAAGGAATGTCAAGAGAAGAAGCATATGATACTGTTCAAGTTTTAGCTAAAAAAGCTTTGGCCGAAAGAAAAGATTTTGGAAAATTACTAATTGAAGAAAAATTATTAACAGATAAAGAAGTTGATGAACTTTATGATTTAAGTTATTACACTAAAAATATCTCAAAAGTTTTTGAAAGGTTGGAATTATAATGAACAAAGATTTTAAAGAAATATTAATTACAGAAGAACAATTAAATTCAAGAGTTAAAGAGATCGGTAAGGCCATTACTGAAAAATACAAGGGACAAGACCTTACAATTATTGGATTACTAAAGGGTTCATATGTTTTTACAGCGGATATTGCAAGAAATATTGATAATCCAAGTTTAAATGTTGAGTTTATAGTTGTTTCTTCATACGAAAATGGAGAATCAACAAAAGAAATTAAAATTTTATTGGATTTGAAAACTCCTATCAGAGGTAAAAATGTTGTTATTGTTGAAGACATTGTTGATACAGGCAGAACTTTAAGTGCCGTTAAACAAACTTTACTGCTTAGAGGAGCTAAAACTGTCGAAATTGCTGCAATGTGTACAAAACCTCAAAGAAGAGTTGCTAAAGTTGACATCGATTATCCTTCTTTTGTGTTGCCTAACGAAGTTGTAGTTGGGTATGGTTTGGACTACAATGAGCGCTATCGTCATTTACCTTTTGTAGCTTCTGTTACAGAAAAATTTAAAAAAGATAACTTGAAATAATCTCACCACCCATAGGGTGGTTTTATTTTTAGAGTATAATTTTTATATGAAAAATAGACTATCAACAACATATGTAATACTATCAACACTTTTTATATTAATATTATCCACTTTCTTCATTCTTATAAATTTAGTTTTTGATTTAACAAATACTCAAAAGCTATGATTATCTCTAATTGTTTCCGCACTCGCTCTTACAGATATTATTATCATGATCCTTTCTTATTTTTCCGTTGAGAAAAAAAGAGAACAAATTAAAAAAACATTTAATTATTATGTTGAAAATGAAATAGCATCTTCTGGGATGGGTGTATTAATTTACAACGATAGTCAAGATGTAATCTGAACTTCAAAATTTATTGAAGAAAGATTAGGAAGACTAATTGGTAGAAAAATTTATACTATTTCACCTGAGTTTAAGCAAAATTATATTGATGGACATCAAACATTTAGGTTTAAAGAAAATGGTATTGTTTTCGAAGCAAAAATTAATGTTGACAATAAATCAATCACAATTTCTGATGTAACAAATAGTGACATGATTTATAACCAATATATTTCTGAAAAACTAGTTGTTGGTGAATTAGAAATTGACAACTTTCAACAATTCCAAGTTACATTGCCAGAGGAAGTGCTATTTAAATTAACATCTAAAGCACTTGAACTAATGGATTCACTATCTGAACAATATAATTTAATCTATAGACAGTATGTAAATGGTAAGTTTATATTCTTTACCAACCAAGAGTCATTAGATAAAATGATGGAATCAAACTTCTCAATGCTTGACCAGTTGAGAAATACAAAAGTGCAAGCCGGTATCACCCTTTCTGCATCTATTGGTATAGGAGCGGGAACAACTTCACAGAGAAACCTTTCTGATTTAGCTCGTGATGGTTTAACACAAGCGCAAGCTCGTGGAGGTGACCAAGTCGCAGTAATGATTTCGAAAGAAAAACCAAGATACTTTGGTTCTAAAAGAGAACTTTCACAAATTGTTTCAAGAGTTAAAATTAAACAAACAACAGAACTGTTCGAATCAAGACTTAAGAGTCCTGAAATTAAAAACATCATTATTTACCCACATGTACATGCCGATCTTGATGCTATAGGTTCGGCTCTTGGTATTGCGGCAATATGTGATACATTCAAAAAGAACTGAGTAATTCAATCTTCTAACATAGACTCTACAACAACAAGTGCAATGAAAAACCTTCCAGAAGACATTCTCGAAAAATTCGTTAAACCTTCAAAGGCTGCAAAGATGACCAACTCAAATACATTGGTTGTTGTTGTTGATACTGCTGAGTTCAACAGAATCGAAAATCCTAATGCTTTAAAGCGTGTTAAAAAAGATAATGTATTTATCTTTGACCACCATAGAGTTTCTAAGTTACCTGAAGACGTGGCAGCAAGTAATGTTTATATTGACACAACGGCTTCATCGGCATCAGAAATTGTTACTGAAGCTATGAACTTCATCAGTTTAAAAGTTAAACTAAGAAAACAAGCTGCTCAAATGTTGATCAATGGAATATATCTTGATACTCAAACTTTTAATAAGTCTACCTCATCAAGAACTTATACGGCCGCTTCATTCCTTGAGAATGCAGGAGCCAATTCAGCCATAGCATCAGATCTCTTAAAAATCCCAGCAAATGAGTCGCCTCTAATCAATCAAGTTTTATCTAAACTTGATGAAGTAAAGCCTGGATTCTTTATTGCTTCATATGAGGGTGAAATATCTGGTGATATAGTTGCGAAGATTGCAGATGAAATTCTTCGTACTCAAGGTAGAAAAGCAGCATTTGTAATTGCTAAAATACCTAGTAAAAAAGAATTTAAAATGTCTGCAAGATCAATTGATACTAATATCCAAAAGATTGCAGAAGCAGTAGGTGGTGGTGGACACTTTACAGCTTCAGCTGCTGTTAGTGCTGAACCACTTCCTGTATTTGTTGACAATATAAGACAAGCGATAATTTCATATAAAGGAGATTAAATGAAAGTAATAATAATTAAAGATTGTAAAGACGGCAAGAAAGATCAAATCATTGAAGTCTCAGATGGATATGCAAAAAACTTTTTACTTAAAAAGGGATTTGCGGTATCGGTTAACAAAGTTACCTCACATAAACAGGAAGTCAATGTAAAAACAAAAGAAGAAAATGAACAAAAGATTTTTGAAAATGCACTTGCTGTAAAAGATAAAATAGAATCATTGATGTTGACTTTCAAACTTAATGTAACAAACATGGTTGTTCATGGATCTGTAACAAGAAAACAAATACATAATGATCTTCTTAAAAATGGTTTAAAAATAGATACACATGCTATTGAAAATATTAAAATTCAAAGTATCGGAATCACAAAAGTAAAAATAAAACTCCACAAAAAAGTTGAAGCAATTTTAAAAGTAAAGGTTGAAAATGGAAAATAATATATTAATTTTAGAAAAAGCGCTACTAGGAGCAATTCTAGCTAATGAAAAAACATATTACAACGTTAAAGGAAGAATTTTTTCTTCTGATTTTTTAGATAAGAAG
>JBCJKE010438072.1:0-15201 GCA_039654525.1 Melibe bucephala | reverse complement strand
GCTATGCTAATTCTAATGTCATGCTAATACTAATGCTAATCTATGCTAATACTAATGCTATGCTAATGCTAATGCTATACTAATATCAATGCTAATGCTAGTGCTAATGCTAAAGCTGTGCTAATGCTAATGATGTGCTAAAGCTAATGATATTGTTGATGCTGATGCTAATGCTGATGCTGATGCAGATGCTGATGCTAATGCTATGCTAATGAAGATGCTGATGCTATGCTAATGCTGATGCTAATGCTAATAAGAATGTTATGCTAATGTCAATGCTATGCTAATCCTAATGCTGATGATAATGCTAATGCTATGCTAATCATAATGCTGATACTATGCTAATCCTAATGCTGATGCTAATGTTAATGACAATACTATGCTAAACCTAATGCTATTGCTAATGCTATGTCATTGCTATTCTAATGCTGATGTTGATGCTGATGCTAATGCTAATGCTCATGCAGATGCTAATGATAATGCTAATGCTGATGCTGATGCTAATGCTAATGCTGATGCTATGCTAATACTGATGCTATGCTAATGGTAATGCTAATGCTAAGCTAATGCTATCGCTAATGCTAAACTAATGCTAATGCTAATGCTCAAGCTATGCTTATCCTGATGCAAATGCTAAGGTTAATGCTCATGCTAATGCTATGCTAATCCTAATGCTGATGCTAACGTTGTGCTAATCCTAATGCTAATCCTAATGCTATGGCAATCCTAATGTTAATGTAAATGCTAATGCTAATGTTGTGCTAATTCAAATGCTAATGCTTTGCTAATGCTAATGCTATTGTTAATTCTAATGCTATGCTAATCCTAATGCTGGTGCTAATGCTAATGCTAACCCTAATGCTAATCCTAATGCTAATGCTGATGCTAATCCTAATGCTAATGTTAATGCTGTGCTAATCCTAATGCTAATCCTAATCCTAATGCTAATACTAATGTTAATGCTAATCCTAATGATAATGCTAATCCTAATGCTAATGCTATGCTAATCCTAATGCTGATGCTATGCTAATGCTAATGCTCTGCTAATCCAAATGCTAATGCTACGGTAATCCTAATGCTGATGCTAAGGCTAATTCTAATGGTAATGCTATGCTAATGCTGATGCTGATACTAATACTGATGCTAATGCTGATGCTAATGCTAATGCTAACGCTGATGTTGATGCTAATGCTATGCTAATGCTATGCTAATGCTAATCATAATTCTATTGATATGCTAAAGCTATGCTAATGCTCATCCGAATTATCTTGCTGATGATAATGCTAATGCTAATGCTGATGCTAATGGTAATGCTAATGCTAATGCTGATGCTAATCCTATTGCTATTGCTATGCTATGCTAATGCTAATGCTATGCTATGCTAATGATAATGCTAATGCTAATGCTATGCTATGCTATGCTATGCTATGCTAATGCTAATGCTAATGCTAATGCTATGCTATGATAATGCTAATGCTAATGCTAATGCTAATGCTGATGCTGATGCTGATGCTGATGCTGATGCTGATGCTAATGCTAATGCTATGCTAATCATAATGCTAATGCTGATGATTATCCGAATACTAATGCTATGTTCTGCTAATCCTAAAGCTAATGTTAATGCTAATGCTTATGCTATAGCTATGCTAATCCTAGTGCTGTTGCTAATTTTAATGGTAATGCTAATGCTATGCTAATCCTAATACCAATGCTAATGCTATGCTAATCCTAACGCTGATGTTAATGCTGTGCTAATCCTAATGCTAATCCTGATGCTATCGCTATCCTAATGCTAATGTAAATGCTAATGCTGCTAGTGCTAATGCTAATTCTTTGTTAATGCTATTGCTAATGCTAATCCTAATGTTATTCCTAATGCTAATGCTGATGCTAATCCTATTGCTAATGCTAATGCTGTCCTAATCCTAATGCTAATGCTATGCTAAACCTAATGCTAATGCAAATGCTAATGCTATACTGATGCTGATGCTCATGTAAATGCTCTGCTAATCCTAAAGCTAATGCTATGCTAATGCTGATGCGAAAGCTAATGCTAATGCTAATGCTATGCTAATGTTGATGCTATGTTAATGCTAATGCAATGCTATGCTGATGCTAATGGTAATGCTAATGTTAATGCTATGCTCATGCTATACTAATGCTAATGCTATGCTAATCCTAATGCTGATGCTATTCTAATCCTAATGCTGATGCTATGTTAACGCTATTGCTATTCTTATGCGAATGCTAATGCTATTGCTATGCTAATGCTCTGCTAATGATGATGATAATGCTGATGGTAAAGCTACTGCTGATGCTGAAGCTGATGCTGTGCTAATGCTAATGATTATACTAATGATAATGCTAATGATAATGCTAATGCTAATGCTCATGGTAATGCTAATGCTGTACTAATGTTAATGCTAATGCTAATGCTTTGCTAATGGTAATGTTATGTTAAAGCTACTGCTGATGCTGAAGCTGATGCTAATGCTAATGATAATGCTAATGCTGATGATAATGCTAATGCTATGCTAATGCTAATGCAAATGATAATGTTAATGATAATGCTAATGCTAATGCGCATGCTAATGCTAATGTTATGCTAATGCTAATGCTTAGCTAATGCTACTGCAATGGTATGGAAATGCTAATGCTAATGCTATGCTAATGCTAATGCTAATGCTAATGATAATGCTTATGCTAATGCTGATGATAATGTTAATGCTAATGCTAATGCTGTTAATAGTGCTAATGCTAATGCTAATGCTGATGATAATGCTATGCTAATGCTAGTGCTGAAGATAATGCTATGCTAATGCTAATGTTGATGGTAATGATATGCTGATGCTAATGCAAATGCTATGCTAATGCTAATGCTAATGCTATGCTAATGCTAATGCCAATGCTGATGCTAATGCTATGCTAATGCTAATGCTAATGCTATGGTAATGCTAATCCTAGTCCTAATGCTAATACTAATGTTAATGCTAATTCTAATGCTCAAGCTAATCCTAATGCTAATGCCAATGCTATGCTAATCCTAATGCTGATGCTATGCTAATGCTAATGCTCTGCTAATCCTAATGCTACGGTAATCCTAATGCTGATGCTCATGCTAATTCTAAAGCTAATGCTATGCTAATGCTGATGCTGATACTAATGCTGATGCTAATGCTGATGCTAATGCTAATGCTAACGCTGATGCTGATGCTAATTCTATGATAATGCTATGCTAATGCTAATCCTAATTCTGATGCTATGCTAATGCTATGCTAGTGCTAATCCGGATTCTGTTGCTGATGATAATGCTAATGCTAATGCTGATGCTAATGGTAATGCTAATGCTAATGCTAATGCTCATGCTAATCCTAATGCTAATGCTATGCTATGCTAATGCTATGGTATGCTATGCTAATGCTAATGCTAATGCTAATGCTATGCTAATGCTATGCTAATGCTATGCTAATGCTATGCTAATGCTAATGCTAATGCTAATGCTATGCTAATGCTATGCTAATTCTATGCTATGCTAATGCTAATGCTAATGCTAATGCTAATGCTAGTCCTAATGCTAATGCAATGTTATGCTAATGATAATGATGCTAATGCTGATGCTGATGCTGATGCTGATGCTAATGCTAATGCTAATGCTATGCTAATCCTAATGCTAATGCTAATGCTAATGCTAATGCTGTTTCTGATGCTAATGCTGAATAATGCTGATGGTAATCCAAATGCTAATGGTAATGCTAATGCTAATGCTAATGCTGATGCTGATTCTAATGCTAATGCTAATGCAAATGCTAATGCTAATGCTAATGCTAATGCTAATGCTATTGCTAATGCTGATGCTGATTCTAATGCTAATGCTAATGCTCATGCTAATGCTGATTCTGATTCTAATGCTAATGCTAATGCTAAATAATGCTGATGGTAATCCTAATGCTAATGCTGATGCTAATGCTAAAGCTAATGCTAATGTTATGCTAATCCTAATGCTATTGCTAATGCCAATGCTAATATTAATGCTAATGCTATGCTATGCTAATCCCAATGCTGATGCTAATGTAAATGCTAATGCTAATGCTGATGATAATCCGAATACTAATGCTAATCCTAATGCTATGCTATGCTATGCTATTCCTAATGCTATTGTTAATGCTAATGCTGAAACTAATGCTAATGCTGATGCAAATCCTAATGCTGATGCTATGCTAATGCTGATGCTAAAGCTAAAGCTATTAGTAATGCTAATGCTAATGGTGATGCTGATGCTAATACTAATACTAATCCTAATGCTATGCTATGCAATGCTAATACTAATGCTGATGCTATGCTTATGCTAATGCTCTGCTAATCCTAATGCTAATGCTACGGTAATCCTAATGCTGATGCTAATGCTAATTTTAATGCTAATGCTATGCTAATGCTATGCTAATGCTGATGCTGATGCTAATGCTGATGCTAATGCTGATGCTAATGCTAATGCTAACGCTGATGCTGATGCTAATGCTATGCTAATGCTATGCTAATCCTAATTCTGATGCTATGCTAAAGGTATGCTGGTGCTAATCCGAATTCTGTTGCTGATGATAATGCTAATGCTAATGCTGATGCTAATGGTAATTCTAATGCTAATGCTAATGCTGATGGTAATCCTATTGCTATTGCTATGCAATGCTAATGCTAATGCTATGCTATGCTATGATATGCTAATGCTAATGCTAATGCTGATGCTGATGTTGATGCTAATGCTAATGCTAATGCTATGCTAATCCTAATGCTAATGCTAATGTTACTGCTGATGCTGATGCTAATGCTAATGCTAATGTTAAATAATGCTGATGGTAATCCTAATGCAAATGCTAATGCTAATGCTGATGCTGATTCCAATGCTAATGCTAATGCTAATGCTAATGCTAATGCTAATGCTATGCTAATGCTAGTGCTGAAGATAATGCTATGCTAATGCTAATGTTGATGGTAATGATATGCTGATGCTAATGCAAATGCTATGCTAATGCTAATGCTAATGCTATGCTAATGCTAATGCCAATGCTGATGCTAATGCTATGCTAATGCTAATGCTAATGCTATGGTAATGCTAATCCTAGTCCTAATGCTAATACTAATGTTAATGCTAATTCTAATGCTCAAGCTAATCCTAATGCTAATGCCAATGCTATGCTAATCCTAATGCTGATGCTATGCTAATGCTAATGCTCTGCTAATCCTAATGCTACGGTAATCCTAATGCTGATGCTCATGCTAATTCTAAAGCTAATGCTATGCTAATGCTGATGCTGATACTAATGCTGATGCTAATGCTGATGCTAATGCTAATGCTAACGCTGATGCTGATGCTAATTCTATGATAATGCTATGCTAATGCTAATCCTAATTCTGATGCTATGCTAATGCTATGCTAGTGCTAATCCGGATTCTGTTGCTGATGATAATGCTAATGCTAATGCTGATGCTAATGGTAATGCTAATGCTAATGCTAATGCTCATGCTAATCCTAATGCTAATGCTATGCTATGCTAATGCTATGGTATGCTATGCTAATGCTAATGCTAATGCTAATGCTATGCTAATGCTATGCTAATGCTATGCTAATGCTATGCTAATGCTAATGCTAATGCTAATGCTATGCTAATGCTATGCTAATTCTATGCTATGCTAATGCTAATGCTAATGCTAATGCTAATGCTAGTCCTAATGCTAATGCAATGTTATGCTAATGATAATGATGCTAATGCTGATGCTGATGCTGATGCTGATGCTAATGCTAATGCTAATGCTATGCTAATCCTAATGCTAATGCTAATGCTAATGCTAATGCTGTTTCTGATGCTAATGCTGAATAATGCTGATGGTAATCCAAATGCTAATGGTAATGCTAATGCTAATGCTAATGCTGATGCTGATTCTAATGCTAATGCTAATGCAAATGCTAATGCTAATGCTAATGCTAATGCTAATGCTATTGCTAATGCTGATGCTGATTCTAATGCTAATGCTAATGCTCATGCTAATGCTGATTCTGATTCTAATGCTAATGCTAATGCTAAATAATGCTGATGGTAATCCTAATGCTAATGCTGATGCTAATGCTAAAGCTAATGCTAATGTTATGCTAATCCTAATGCTATTGCTAATGCCAATGCTAATATTAATGCTAATGCTATGCTATGCTAATCCCAATGCTGATGCTAATGTAAATGCTAATGCTAATGCTGATGATAATCCGAATACTAATGCTAATCCTAATGCTATGCTATGCTATGCTATTCCTAATGCTATTGTTAATGCTAATGCTGAAACTAATGCTAATGCTGATGCAAATCCTAATGCTGATGCTATGCTAATGCTGATGCTAAAGCTAAAGCTATTAGTAATGCTAATGCTAATGGTGATGCTGATGCTAATACTAATACTAATCCTAATGCTATGCTATGCAATGCTAATACTAATGCTGATGCTATGCTTATGCTAATGCTCTGCTAATCCTAATGCTAATGCTACGGTAATCCTAATGCTGATGCTAATGCTAATTTTAATGCTAATGCTATGCTAATGCTATGCTAATGCTGATGCTGATGCTAATGCTGATGCTAATGCTGATGCTAATGCTAATGCTAACGCTGATGCTGATGCTAATGCTATGCTAATGCTATGCTAATCCTAATTCTGATGCTATGCTAAAGGTATGCTGGTGCTAATCCGAATTCTGTTGCTGATGATAATGCTAATGCTAATGCTGATGCTAATGGTAATTCTAATGCTAATGCTAATGCTGATGGTAATCCTATTGCTATTGCTATGCAATGCTAATGCTAATGCTATGCTATGCTATGATATGCTAATGCTAATGCTAATGCTGATGCTGATGTTGATGCTAATGCTAATGCTAATGCTATGCTAATCCTAATGCTAATGCTAATGTTACTGCTGATGCTGATGCTAATGCTAATGCTAATGTTAAATAATGCTGATGGTAATCCTAATGCAAATGCTAATGCTAATGCTGATGCTGATTCCAATGCTAATGCTAATGCTAATGCTAATGCTAATGCTAATGCTAATGCTACTGCTGATGCTGATGCTGATGCTGATGCTAATGCTAATGCTAAATAATGCTGATGGTAATCCTAATGCTAATGCTGATGCTAATACTAATGCTAATGCTGATGCTGATGTTAATGCTAATGCTTATGCTATTGCTAATGCTGATGTTAACGCTAATGCTAATGCTAATGCTAGTGCTGATGCTAATGCTGATGCTTATGCTAATGCTTATGCTAATGTTAATGCTTATGCTGATGCTGATTCTGATGCTGATGCTAATGCTAATGCTAATGCTCATGCTAATGCTGACTCTAATGCTAATGCTAATGCTAATGCAAATGCAAATGCTGATGCTTATGCTAATGCTAATGCTAATGCTAATGCTGATGCTGATGCTGATGCTGATGCTGATGCTGATGCTGATGCTAATGCTAATGCTAATGGTGATGCTAATGCTAATGCTAATGCTGATGCTAATGCTAATGCTAAATAATGCTGATGATAATCCTAATGCTAATGCTAATGTTATGCTAATCCTAATGCTATTGCTAATACTAATGCTAATATTAATGCTAATGCTATGCTATGCTATGCTAATCCTGATGCTAATGCTAATGCTAATGCTGATGCTAGTGCTAATGCTAATGCAATGCTAATCCTAATGCTAATGCTGATGATAATCCGAATACTAATGCTATATTCTGCTAATCCTAAAGCTAATGTTAATGCTAATGCTAATGCTATAGCTATGCTAATCCTAATGCTGATGCTAATGTTAATGCTAATGCTAATGCTATACTAATCCTAATACCAATCCTAATACCAATGCTAATGCTATGCTAATCCTAATGCTGATGCTAATACAGTGCTAATCCTAATGCTAATCCTAATGCTAATCCTAATGCTATCGCTATCCTAATGCTAATGTAAATGCTAATGCTGCTAGTGCTAATGTTAATTCTTTGTTAATGCTAATGCTAATCCTAATGCTAATCCTAATGCTAATGCTGATGCTAATCCTAATGCTAATGCTGTTCTATTCCTAATGCTAATGCTAATCCTAGTGCTAATGCTATGCTAATCCTAATGCTAATGCTAATGCTAATGCTATGCTATGCTGATGCTGATGCTGATGCTAATGTTAATGCTCTGTTAACCTAATGCTAATGCTATGCTAATACTATGCTAATGTTAATGCTATGCTAATGCTAATGCTAATGCTATGCTGATGTAAATGCTATGCTAATGCTAATGCTATGTTAATGCTATGCTAATGCTATTGCTATGCTTTGCTGATGCTAATGGTAATGGTAATGGTTAATGCCATGCTAATGCTATACTATTGTTAATCCTATGCTAATTCTAATGCTGATGCTATGCTAATGCTATTGATATTTTTATGCTAATGGTAATGCTAATGCTACACTAATGCTCTGCTAATGCTGATGATGATGCTGATGCCAAAGCTATTGCTGATGCTGAAGCTGATGCTATGCTAATGCTAATGCAAATGATAATGCTAATGATAATGCTAATGCTCATGCTAATGCTAATGCTAATGCTATGCTAGTGATAATGCTAATGCTAATGCTTTGTATATGCTAATGTTATGCTAATGCTAATGCTATGCTAATGCTACTGCAATGGTATGGTAATGCTAATGCTAATGCTATGCCAATGCTAATGCTAATGCTAATGATAATGATAATGCTATGATAATGCTGATGATAATGTTAATGCTAATGCTAATGCTGTTAATAATACTAATGCTAATGCTAATGCTGATGATCATGCTATGCTAATGCTAATGCTGATGATAATGCTATGCTGATGCTAATGCAAATGCTATGCTAATGCTAATGCTAATGCTAATGATAATGCTATGCTAATGCCAATGCTAATGCTAATGCTATGCTAATGCTAATGCTAATGCTAATGCTATGCTAAAGCTAATGCTAATGCTATGCTAATGCTAATGCTATGCTAATGCTAATGCTAATGCTAATGCTAATGCTATGATAATGCTAATGCTAATGATAATGCTATGCTAATGCTTATGCCAATGCTAATGTTATTGACAATGCTAATGTTGATGATAATGCAAATTTTAATGCTAATGCTATGCTAATGTTAATTTTATTGCTAATGCTAATGCTGTGCAAAAGCTAATGCTCTGCTAATGCTAATGTTATGCTAATGCTAATGCTAAGCTATGCTAATGCTAATGCTATGCTAATGCTAATGCTATACTAATGTTAATGCTAATGCTAATGCTAATGCTGTGCTAATGCTAATGATGTGCTAAGGCTAATGATATTGTTGATGCTGATGCTAATGCTAATGCAGATGCTGGTGCTGACGCTATTGCTATGCTAATGCTGATGCTGTTGCTATGCTAATGCTGATGCTAATGCTAATACTAATGTTTTGCTAATGCCAATGCTATGCTTATCCTAATGCTGATGATAATGCCAATGCTATGCTAATTATAATGCCAATGCTATGCTAATTATAATGCTGATACTATGCTAATCCTCATGCTGATACTAATGTTAATGACAATGCTATGCTAAACCTAATGCTAATTGTAATGCTATGATGTTGCTATGCTAATGCTGATGTTGATGCTGATGCTAATGCTAATGCTAATGCAGATGCTAATGATAATGCTAAGGCTGATGCTGATGCTAATGCTAATGCTGATGCTATGCTAATACTGATGCTATGCTGATGTTGATGCTGATGCTAATGCTAATGCTCATGCAGATGCTAATGATAATGCTAATGCTGAGGTTAATGCTAATGCTAATGCTATGCTAATCCTAATGCTGATTCTAATGCTCTGCTAATCCTAATGTTAATCCTAATGCTATGGCAATCCTAATGCTAATGTAAATGCTAATGCTAATGCTATGCTAATTCAAATGCTAATGCTTTGCTAATGCTAATGCTATTGTTAATTCTAATGCTATAGTAATCCTGATGTTGATGCTAATGCTAATGCTAACCCTAATGCTAATCCTAATGCTAATGCTGATGCTAATCCTAATGCTAATGTTAATGCTGTGCTATTCCTAATGCTAATACTAATACTAATGCTAATGTCAATGCTAATGCTAAGCTAATGCTAATGCTATGCTAATCCTAATGCTAATGCTAATCCTAATGCTAATGCTAATCCTAATCCTAAGGCTAATACTAATGTTAATGCTAATCCTAATGCTAATGCTAATGCTATGCTAATCCTAATGCTGATGCTATGCTAATGCTAATGCTCTGCTAATCCTAATGCTAATGCTACGGTAATTCTAATGCTGATGCTAATGCTAATTCTTATGCTAATGCTATGCTAATGCTGATGATGATGCTAATGCTGATGCTAATGCTAATGCTAACGCTGATGCTGATGCTAATGCTAATTCTAATTCTGATACTATGCTAAGCTATGCTAGTGCTAATCCGAATTCTGTTGCTGATGATAATGCTAATGCTAATGCTGATGCTAATGGTAATGCTAATGCTAATGCTGATGCTAAGCCTAATGCTAATGCTATGCTAATGCTAATGCTAATGATAATGCTAATGCTGATTCTGATACTGATGATGATGCTAATGATAATGCTGATGCTATTACCAATGCTATGCTATGCTAATCCTAATGCTAATGCTAATGCTGATGTTAATGCTAATGCTGATGCTAGTGCTGATGCTGATGCTGATGCTAATGCTAATGCTATGCTAATCCTAATGCTAATGCTAATGCTAGTGCTAGTGCTATGCTAATGCTAATGCTAATCCTAATGCTGATGCTAATGCTAATGCTGATGCTGATGCTGATGCTAGAGCTAATGCTAATGGTAATGCTGATGCTGATGCTAATGCTGATTTTAATGCTAATGCTAATGCTAATGCTGATGATAATGCTATACTATTGCTAATGCTGATGATAATGCTAATGCTAATGCTTATGCTATGTTAATGCTAATGCTAATGTTGATGATAATGCTAATTCTAATGCTAATGCTAATGCTAATGCTATGCTCATGCTAGTGCTAATGATAATGCTAGTGCTAATGATAATGCTACTGCTAATGCTAATGCTAATGCTAATGCTGTGTTAATGCTTATGCTGATGCTGATGTTGATGCTAAAGCAAATCCTAATGCTGATGCTATCTTAATGCTGATGCTGATGCTAATGATAATGCTGATGCTAATACTAATGCTATGCTATGCTAATCCTAATGCTAATGCTAATGCTGATGCTGATGCTAATGCTAATGCTATTCTAATCCTAATGCTAGTGCTAATGCTGATGCTAATGCTAATGCTAATGCTAATGCTAATGCTAATGCTGATGCTGATGCTGATGCTGATGCTGATGCTGATGCTGATGCTGATGCTAATACTAATGCTAATGCTAATGCTAATGCTATGCTAATGCTAATGCTAATGCTGATGCTAATGCTAATGCTAATGCTAATGCTAATGCTCATGCTAATGCTCATGCTGATGCTGATGCTAATGCTAATGCTCATGCTGATGCTGTTGCTGATGCTAATGCTAATGCTATGCTAATGCTAATGCTATTGCTAATGCTAATGCTGATGCTGATGCTAATGCTAATGCTAATGCTGATGCTAATGCTGATGCTAATGCTGATGCTAATGCTAATGCTAATGCTAATGCTATGCTAATGCTAATGCTGATGCTGATGCTGATGCTGATGCTAATGCTAATGCTAATGCTGATGCTGATGCTGATGCTAATGCTAGTTCTAATGCTAATGCTAATGCTAATGCTGATGATAATGGTAATGCTAATGCTAATGATAATGTTAATGCTGATGATAATGCTAATGCTAATGCTAATTCTAATGCTAATTCTAATGCTATGCTAATGTTGATTCTAATGCGAATGCTAATGCTATGCTAATGCTAATGTTATGCTAATGCTTATGGTAATGCTATGCTAATGATAATGCTATTGCTAAATGCTATGCTAATGTTAATTCTATTGCTACTGCTATGCTAATGCTAATGCTTATGATAATGCTAATGCTAAAGCTTATGCTAATGTTAATGCTAATGCTAATGCTATGCTAATGCTAATGCTATACTAATGATATTTCTAATGCTATTGCTAATGCTATGCTAATGCTGATGCTGATGCTGATGCTGATGCTAATGCTAATGCTGATGCTAATGCTAATGCTAATGCTATACTAATGCTATTCTAATGCTGATGGTGATGTTGATGCTAATGCTGATTCTGTTGCTAATGCTGATGATAATGCTAATGCTAATGCTTATGCTATGTTAATGCTAATGCTAATGTTGATGATAATGCTAATGCTAATGCTAATGCTAATGTTAATGATAATGCTAATGCTGATGCTAATACTAATGCTAATTCTAATCCTATGCTAATGTTTATACTAATGCTAATGCTAATGCTATGCTAATGCTAATGTCATGCTCATGCTTATGCTAATGCTATGCTAATGCTAATGCTAATGCTAATTTTTTGCTAACGTTCATTCTAATGCTAATGCTAATGCTGTGCTAATGCTAATGTTATGCTAATGCTAGTGCTAATGCTATGCTAATGCTAATGTTATGCTAATGCTAATGCTATGCTAATGATAATGCTAATGCTGAAGATAATGCAAATGCTAATGCTAATGCTATGCTAATAATAATGCTAATGCTAATGCTAATGCTATGCTAATCATAATGCTAATGCTAATGTTATGCTAAAGCTGAGGCTACTGTTATGCTAATGTTAATGCTGATGATAATGCTAATGGTAATGCTGATGCTATCCTTATCCTAATGCTAATGCTAACGCTGATGATAATGCTAATGCTATTGCTATGCCAATGCTAATGCTAATCCTAATGCTAATGCTATGCTGATGCTAATGCTATTGTAATGCTAATGCTAATGCTAATGCTAAAGCTATTGCTACTGCGATGCTAATGCTAATGCTGATGATAATGCTAATGCTAAAGCTGGTGCTGATGCTATTGTTATGCTATTGCTAATGCTGATGATAATGCTAATGCTAAAGCTTATGCTAATGTTAATGTTAATGCTAATGCTATGCTAATGCTAATGCTATACTAATGATATTTCTAATGCTATTGCCAATGCTATGCTAATGCTGATGCTGATGCTGATTCTGGTGCTAATGCTAATGATGATGGTGATGCTACAACTAACGGAAATGTTGATGTTAATGCTAATTCTATTGTTCATGCTGATCCTAATACTAATGCTGATGCTGTTGCTGATGCTGATGCTGATGCTGATGCTAATGCTAATGCTAATGCTGATGCTGATGCTGATGCTAATGCAAATCTTAATGCTGATGCTATGTTAATGCTGATGCTAACGCTAATGTTAATGATAATGCTGATGCTGATGCTGATGCTGATGTTAATGCTAATGCTGATGCTAATACCAATGATATGCGATGCTAATCCTAATGCTAATGCTAATGCTAATGCTGATGCTAATGCTAATGCTGATGCTAATGCTGATGCTGATGCTAATGCTAATGCTAATGCTAGTGCTAGGCTAATGCTAATGCTAATGCTGATGCTGATGCTAATGCTAATGCTAATCCTAATGCTCATTCTAATGCTAATGCTAATGCTATGCTAATGCTAATGCTAATGCTAATGCTAATGCTAATGCTAATGCTGATGCTATGCCAATGCTGATGCTAATGCTGGTACAATGCTGTTCCTGATGCTAATGCTAATGCTGATGCTAATGCTAATGCTGATGCTGATGCTGATGCTGATGCTAATGCTAATGCAAATCCTAATGCTGATGCTAATGCTAATGCTATGCTAATCCTGATGCTAATACTAATGTTAATGCTAATAGTTATGCAAATCCTAATACTGATGCTATGTTAATGCTGATGCTAATGCTAATGCTATGCTAATCCTGATGCTAATGCTAATGTTAATGCTAATGCTGTTGCAAATCCTAATGCTGATGCTATGCTAATACTGATGCTGATGCTAATGCTGATGCTGATGCTAATACCAATGCTCTGCTATGCTAATCCTAATGCTAATGCTAATGCTAATGCTAATGCTGATGCTATTGCTAATGCTATGCTAATGCTAATGCTAATGCTAATGCTAATGCTAATGCTGATGCTATTGCTAATGCTAGTTCTATGCTAATGCTAATGCTAATGTTGATGCTAATGCTAATGCTAATCCTAATGCTAATTCTAATGCTAATGCTAATGCTAATGTTAATGCTAATGTTAATTCTAATGCTAATGCTAATCCTAATGCTAATTCTAATGCTAATGCTATTGCTAATGCAAATGCTAATGTTAATTTTAATGCTAATTCTAATGGTAATGCTAATGCTGATGCTATTGCTAATGCTAGTGCTATGCTAATGCTAATGCTAATGTTGATGCTAATGCTAATGCTAGTCCTAATGCTAATTCTAATCCTAATGCTAATGCTAATGTTAATTCTAATGCTAATGCTAATCCTAATGCTAATTCTCATGCTAATGCTATTGCTAATGCTAATGCTAATGTTAATTCTAATGCTAATTCTAATGGTAATGCTAATGCTGATGCTATTGCTAATGCTAGTGCTATGCTAATGCTAATGCTAATGTTGATGCTAATGCTAATGCTAGTCCTAATGCTAATTCTAATCCTAATGCTAATGCTAATGCTAATGTTAATTCTAGTGCTAATGCTAATGCTAATTCTAATGCTTATGCTAATTCTAATGCTTATGCTAATGGTAATGCTAATGCTAATACTAATGCTAATCCTAATGCTAATTCTAATGCTAATGGTAATGCTATGCTAATGCTAATGCTGATGCTATACCAATGCTGATGCTAATGTTGGTGCTATGCTATTGCTGATGCTAATGCTACTCCTGATGCTAATGCTGATGCTGATGCTAATGCTAATGCTAATGCTAATGCTAATGCTGATGCTGGGATAACTGGTTAAAATCAGTGGGGTCACCAAACCCAACCCAACGCGTCCCCAGTTGGTGGATAGGGGAACGGTTTCTAGATATAGAAGCTAGCTGTCGCAACAGCCGCGAACCAAATGGAAACTCCGCTGC